>JADBJO010008597.1:15000-27500 GCA_016801955.1 Conus betulinus
GTTCAATCCCCCTACATGGGCATTGGGAAGTGGGTGAGTCCTTGTCATGCATACATTATTTCAACACATATCATTCATACTGACAATTCAACATAGCAACATGGTAATCTAATTCTACAATGATAAGCAAACTATTCATAAAAGTACTAATGAGATGGGGGATGGTAAAACAGAAGGAAACTTACAAACAACAAACAAAAAACTACAGAGAGAGAGGTCAGAGGAGGGTGGGGAAGAGAGAAAGGTAGGTAGGGGGAGGAGAAAAGGGATGGTAGACAGACAGAGTGGGAGTGGGGATGAGCGATTTTAACGGAGTAGGTTTTATGTTTAGACGATGATTTATTCAAAGTATGGTTCACAGAAGACTTTGCGAATGGGCGCTAATCATTGTAATCGAATAATAATTAAATTACTGAGACATAAAATGTTTATGCAAATGTTCCTTGAAAAGTTTTAAAGTATTCATGTTTTGTAGATTTCGGTGGAAGTGAGTTTCCAGACATATGGTCCAGAGTAAGCTAGGCTGTTTTTGTATAGATCAATGCGTGGGGGGAAGAAGGAATTTCGTCGAGCCAGAAAAGCTGTTCGATCTTGTAAAAAGGGCATTGATATAACATGGCATAGTATCTGTCAAGATTGTAAACATAAATGATGCCTTGTTGAATTCCAATTGCCTATTCAGAGGAAGTATGTTCAGCGCTTTTAGTTTTTCGTCTGTTGTTAGAGATACAGCTGGATGGAGTAGCTTTGCTGCACGTCTATGGAGAGAATTCAGCTTTTTTTTTGTGGACGTCACTACTTCCGTCCCACACTGTTGAAGCGTAATTGATACGTGACATTATGTGTGCATTGAAGAAAAGTTTAAGCACATTACTGTTGACGTAGCGCTTTAATTGAGATAACAGGAAAAGGTGTTTTGAGACTACCTTGCATACGTTATTGAGATGAGATTGCCATTTCAATTCTTTATCTATCGTTAACCCCTAAAACACGATGCTCATCTACCTGCTCGATAGAAGTGCCATTCAACTGAAGTTTTAGGCAAAGAGGAGTCAACTGGTGTTTTTGGCGGGTAGCTATAATCATAGATTTGGTTTTGGCTGGGTGTATGACCATTGAGTTTGAATGACACCAGTCTGACACGTCGTTTAGACTTTCCTGGAGAGAAGTTTCTATTGTCTGTAGATCACTACCATTCGTTTGGAGAGTGACGAGTCATCAGCAAATAAATCTGTCGTGACCTTTTCATCTGATACGGACAATGGTAAATCATTGATGAAGAGATGCAGAATAGTAGGGGGGGCCTAGTACTGAGCCCTGTGGGACTCCATGTCTGACAAAGTCTGAAGTGGAGGTTTTGCCATTAAGCACCACATACTGAGTCCTATCGTTCAAGTATGATTGGAATAATGAGATTGTCGGGGTATGGTTCAAGTAGACAGATAGTTTCTTTAGAAGAATGGAATGATCAACAAGATCAAACGCCTTTTTGAAGTCAAGAAAGACATCCCTTGTCATTTGTGATTGGTTACAGAGAGACAGAGATAGACATACAGACATATAGACAGACAGACAGACTGAGAGACCGACAGATCGAAAGACGAAGAGAGAGGGAGAGAGGGAGGGAGAGAGAGATGCATACACACACACGCACGCGCGCACGCACGCACGCACACACACACACACACACACACACAACACACACACACACACACACACACACACGCACGCACGCACGCACGCACACACACACACACACACACACACACACACACACACACACACACACACACACGCGCGCGCTCGCGCGCGAGCACACTGTAAGCGTTCAGCTTGTTGCTACTCACTTTGTATTGTGAAAACATAGTACGTACCTGTGATTAAAGATTTGTTGAAAACCACACGCGCGCGCGCGCTCACACACACACACACACACACACACACATACACGGACCAACTGACCTACTGGACCTGTTCACCCTAAAACTACTACTGCTGTCCTTTTCAGCTGAAATAAAAGCGGGCTGGTGAGGGAGGAGGAAGGGGCGGGGAGGGGGGGGGGGGGGGGGGGCACTGGTTGTGAGAGTCGTGTTCACCTACCATCGCACACAGCAGAGGATACCTGAGGCGAGTTTCATGAATAGAGAAACGAGATCAAAGACAACACTTCAGACTGGCAGTGCGACTGCTTCGTCCAGCTGTTCTGGCTGTTGAAGAGGCAGCGTTTTGATTGTTGTCTGTACCGGTCAGAAAATGTTGCTACCCTTCATGCACCAATCACGGAAGCGTACGACTGTCGGCCATTTTCTCTCGCGTACGAGAGACCCCCCAAGACGTGGAGCGAACGCTCGCATTTTGCTAGCCCTGCTCGCGAGAATCTGACCACCTCGTCTGGGGTGAAAAGCACAACTGATCTTATGGCAAATTCAATTACAAAAAAGTTGTTCCCTATATAGATTACTTTCCAACCTTATTTATCAGCGTGCTTTGGTACAAATTATTTTTGTTCGCACACACACACACACACACACCACACACAAAACACACACACACACACACACACACACACACACACACAAACTCACACACACTCGAACACACACACACACACACACACACACACACACACACACACACACACAAACTCACACACACTCACTTACACACACACACACACACACACACACACACACACACACACACACACACACACACACACACAAACTCACACACACTCACTCACACACACACACACACTCACACACACACACACACACACACACACACACACACACACACACACACGCACGCACAACACGAAGTGCACTCATCCTTCATCCCCCAGGCAGCGAGAGCCGACCCACCAGGTCAGCATGACGGCGACCAGCAGAGCGTTGGCTCCGGTGATCCAGGCGCTGTAAAGAATGGCCACGGCAGCGCTGAGCCCTGGGGCACCCCACGGGTGGTAGAAGGCCACGGAGAGTAGTTGCCGGAGCCCCGGCCCTGCAGCGAGAAGTCGTCCTGGATAGACCCCACCCACTGGGGCAGCGCGTTGTCCCCTGCTGGCTGCACACACAGGGAATCAAATCCTAATCAAAACAAGTGAAATCAAGTCAAATCAAATCAAACCAAACCAAACCAAACCGAAACCAACCCAACCCCACCCCACCCAACCCAACCCAACCCAAACCAAATTCAATTCAATCCAAATCCAAATCCAATCCAACCCAACCCAACCCAACCCAACCCAACCCAACCCAACCAATCCAATCCAATCCAAATCACATCATGTTGCTTTTAACCTGCCGACTACAAAAGCCATATCAGTGCTGAAAACACTAAAAAAAATAAAAAAAAATAGAGAGAGACAAACAAACAAAAAACAAAATATGAAGAAGAGAAGAAGAAGAAGAAGAAGAAGAAGAGGAACAACAACAACAACAACAACAACAAAACGGAACAAAATATGAGAATTTAAAAGCTCAAAAGTTCAAACTCAATGCCAATTATTTCTTGACATCAAAAGACCCAGCAAAGGAAAAGGAGTCTGTCTCACTCAAGTAAAGATCAAATCTTGTAAAGTAGAAACACTGCTTTCTTTCATAAACTTAAAAAAAAAATCAAATCCGGAGGAACATCTCCGGACAAAGTCTGCATTGAGCTTGCTGTAAAGTGTTAATGTCTGGCATCGTGTAGCTCCCTCCATTCAATCAGAATGTGTCTAACGCTGAGACCTTCATCACATCCCTCCATTCAGTCAGAATGCGTCTAACGCTGAGACCTTCACCACATCCCTCCATCCAGTCAGAATGTGTCTAACGCTGAGACCTTCACCACATCCCTCCATCAATCAGAATGTGTCTACAGCTGAGACCTTCACCACATCCCACCATTCAATCAGAATGTGTCTAAAGCTGAGACCATCACATCGGACGCAACGTGGAGCTTCTTCTCTCTTTCAAAGATACCATTGAGTTAAACACGAAGGTCAGTGTGCAAACCAGCATACATTGGCAAACTGCTGCTTCTTTGCGACCACCAGAGATAGACAGGGGAAGGTAGGCGGCTTGGAATAACCACACTGTGTTCAGTCAACAATTATAACCACACCCATGGTTGATCAATAACCATAATCACACCCATACTAAATCAACAGTTATAATCACACCCATATTACTATAATCACACCAAAACAGAAAAAAGCGTGCCTGTGGAAGAAAACCCTGCTTAGTTATTCCACTATGAAATATTTCAAAGCGCAAAGAAATGTATTTTCAATTATATATATATATATATATATATATATATATATGATTATAAACAAAGCTTGCTCTTATGTCTCAGATTGTAGAAATAGGGGGGGGGTAAGCCTTCATATCTGCAGTGGTAGATGATTCTGCCTAACTGACAGTATGTGCTTGAGTGGGTGAATGGGGAATAAATAAATGCTTCTCAAAATGAACCTTCATCAAGCTTATAGTCTCCAAAGAGGAAGACCATCTCCAATGGGGAGAAAGCTCACTAACATATAACTCCTGGTCAGAACATATAGCTCCTGGTCAGATACCGGTATTTCGAAACCTGATTGTTTCTCCTCAGTGACCGCGGAAAGTGGTAATTTGACTCCTCTGCCTTTTCGGTTTTAAGAAGAATGCTATACCAGAAAAAGGCTGGTGTGCAATACCATAGTATGTTTGTTGAGTTTTCAAAAAAACTAACTAAAGGTGCCACCTAAGAAGCAAAAGAAAATCATGAAAGAGCAAAACAAGCTACATTTTCTTGTGAAAAGTAGAAAATATAAAAAGATAACCTCTTAAGACACAAGTGCTGAGGGCCAGTTCTTGGAATGAATCCGCAAGGGACTAAATTACCATAAGCTTGCTGAAGGTTCATTTTGAGAAGCATTTATTTATTCCCCATTCACCCACTCAAGCACATACTGTCAGTTAGGCAGAATCATCTACCACTGCAGATATGAAGGCTTGCCACCCCCCTATTTCTACAATCTGAGACATAAGAGCAAGCTTTGTTTATAATTCAATATTTCTTGCAGTCATTGCAACACCTAGCTGCTCAGTAAGTTGCTGGAACGGTGCTCGGTACTTATCCTTGGAATGTATATATATATATATATATATATATATATATATATATATATATATATATATATATATATATATATATATTGCAAGATATCTGGTTTCCATGGAACTACTAAACACGTAAGCAAGTGCAATGATGAAAGGAACAAGTTAGAAGCACCTACAGGAGTACCAACAACTTCAGCAGCAGCAGCAGCAGCAGAGTAAGTGTCAGCAGTAAGCAGGCGCAGCAGTGATTAAAAGATTAAAGACTAAATCACTTAAATGATTTTACGTCATGATTACAGGATTTTACTTCCTGCAGAACCGGATTGAGATATTTGTGAGGATTTATGAGGGCGTTCAGGAGGTTGAGGATGCCAAGCGTTTATGGGACCACGCATGCCCCGAGCGGGATCCAGAGGCACAACTTCTGTGGCAGGCGAGTGGAGGTGTGGCAACGCCAATGAGCCTTAACCTGAGAAATAAAATCCAGCGCACCAGGGGGCGAAGGAACGACCGGGTGGGGTGGTGAGGGTGAAGACGATGTCCAGAGGCCAGGTACCTCCCCTCTCCTTCCCCAGTCCCTCTTATCGTCTTATAACAGATGCACAGAATCTGTCTGCAGCAATCACTGTTATTTTCAGATGCTTGGAATTGTCTGATCCTATTTAGAGATGGGGAAACGAATACTGGCACGCCGACTGCTAATCCTCAATGAAATGTCCAAATACAAGATCCCAGCGGCACGAAAAGCCCTAATGAGAAAATACAACAATAAAAAGCCCTAACGAGAAGGTACAACAAATAAAAAGCCCTAACGAGACCAGCAGCCGTTACGAAGTGGTTAGCGTTGCAGACTCCCGGCTGGGAGGTCGTGGGTTCGATTCCCATTAGAAATCATGTTGGGTTTTTTTCTGCTCCGACCTGCTCCTACCCAGTGTTGAGTTTGCTACGGGCTCAGTTGGGAAGACTTGGACCACACAGTCGAGTTTAACCCACTAAATGGATGCGTCTCTGAGAGTGTTGCTCAAATTTTCTGACCAACACTGCTGGTGTCTATTTCTCGGGTCGGGTTGACGCCGGGATATATTATGAAGGAAGTGTAGAGCCCTGTCACGCAGTCTCAGACCGGAATGGAAATCCGTAGCATCATCTTAATCATCCCCATTCTCATCGATCAGCATTAAAAAAAAAATTGTCTCAAATTCTGTGGCCCTTCATGCCTGCTCTTGTGATGACCTCAGTTTCGATGTCTTTTCAACGTCTGTGGCCTTGGTTTGGTCCGTCGGGGTCACCGGTATCGGCGAGTCCATGGGCGCTGTCGTTGGACGGACGTGGTGGCGCCCCCTCCGAAGGGAGAGCTCACTCAAGCCGGCTCCGCGACTAAGCAATTATTGTCGTCATTAGGGAGCTTAGTAGGTGGTGTCCTGCGTATGTTAGATCATAACAGGCGCCACTGAACACCACCTGAAGTGACTCGGCAGCAGCAGCGCAGTGTCTACTCCGGTGGGCTGCCTCTGACGACTTGATATTGACTGCTCCCTGTGGATTGCTGGTGCCGGGGCTGCGGCGGGGCCTACCGGGCTGTGGCTGTGGACGGGGTGTCGAAATGAGCGGCGTGGGTGTAATGCTGCTGAGGTGGCGCAGAAGGTGGGGACATTAAAAGAAATCAAGAAATAAACAACAAAAAAAAAAAAACCAAACAAACAAACAAAAAAAAAAACCCCGAGAAGATACAACAATAAAAGCCCTAACAGGAATGTACAACACTAAAAAAAGCCCTACCGAGAAGGTACAACACTAAAAAGCCCTAACGAGAAGGTACAACACTAAAAAGCTCTAACGAGAAGGTTACAACAATAGAAACCCTAACGAGAAGGTACAACAATAGAAACCCTAACGAGAAGGTACAACAATAGAACCCTAATGAGAAGGTAAAACGATAGAAACCCTAACGAGAAGGTAGAAGAATTAACAAAAAGGCAAAAAGGAAGTACAAGCACTGAGTCGGAAGAGGATGACAGGTGGACGTCAAGCTTAAGCTCTGCATTAGTATGTCATAACTAGTCGCGTGCATGCTTTAACATGCAGTCACAATCAATTCCAGTACACTGACAGTTTTGAAATACAGAGCATATATTATAGGAAAATAAACTATTAAATCCATTCTAAAGTACATAGACCTAATAACATTGAATGTTTTCTCTCCTCAAATCAGCGATACACTGGACGAAATAAAGGTTCAACCCAATTTGAAGGTGAGTGAGACTGAAACAACACACACACACACACACACACACACACACACACACACACACACACACACACACACAGAGAGAGAGAGAGTTCATCAGCTGCTACAGTTTGTGTCACGAGCTTGGGGGAAGGGTGGTCGACGTTTTTTTATTCCAGTAACAGTATAATAATCAGAAATTCCCAAGTATCTGAAAAAAAGAGTAAGTGCTGCGGGCAGATTCCCCGCCTCTGATGCAAGACCACAAGATAAATAACTCTGGCGGCTGGCTGACACGTGTCGGAATAAAAAAAAAAAAAGCCTGTCCCTGCGCATTGCACACGCCGAAAGGAAAAGGCGTGCATCTCGTCAGGACTTTCGTTCCACAGCCGTCTTCAAGTAGGAAGAAACTCTAAGGCACGGAAGAAAAGACGAAGTAACAAATTCAGGTTAATCGTATGCTACTCCGATGGTACCTTTGATAAATCTCACACACACACACACACACACACACACACACACACACACACACACACACACGCACGCACGCACGCACACGCACACACACACACACACACACACGCACGCACACACTCACACATACACACACACACACACACACACACACACACACACACACACACACACACACACACACACACATGCACGCACGCACGCACGGACACGTGTCACTGCTTGAACACAGGGTGACTGAACCCGTTGTCTGACTAATACAATCGCTAGAATGGTCACTGCCACCACTGGTCTGGAACAGGGAGGATATCGCTTCACAATACATGGATGGCAAGGACACTACCCCCTTCTGAATATTCATGAACCCCCTGATCTATATCCCCCTTCTTCCACAGAGGCCACAGTCATTTCATGAATATTCATGAGAAGAATATTCATACTCGCGCTAATTCATTCTGGGTTTCCCCCCTTGAGCAAGGTTTTGTGTCCGAATCATGGGAGGTTCAGATATCACAGGAGGACTTTCCTCGTGCAAGACAGACGTCTCCATAACCTGGTTAACATTGGCAATGCTTATCCCATGGAAGAAAGACGTCTCGAAAACGTCGGGAAAATTGGAAATGGTTATCACACGGAAGAATGACATTTCGCAAAAGGAATTTCTGATTAGATGTGAAACGCACGAAGTGCTATTTGGCATTCAGTCTATACCTTCTCTACAGTTTCAGTTTCAATTTCATCAAGGAAGTGTCTGTACATACGGACTAGTCCATATACGCTACACACCACATCCTCAAAGTATCCAGACAGCTGATGGATAAATGAATCAATAACTAAGATGAGAGAACTGAAGAAGAGGGTCTCATGGCTACGACTAAGCAATTGACTGACCTACGCATTAGCCCAGCACCCTGATCAGACCTTGACTAACCTACTTGTTTGGTTTTTTTTCCTACAGATGAAGAAGAACAAAAGAGCGAGATCCATCGTCTCCGATTCAATCTTGACAAATTGAGAAATCCTCACATCGACGAACAATTTAAACTGACCGTAGAAGGACAATTCACTCCACAACTGCAGCTTGAAGACCCCCCCCCCCCCGCCCCCACCCCAAGGCCACATGAAAATCTTCCACCAAATCCTGACTGAAAAAGCAACGGCGGTCCCACAATGGAGATTAAGCCAGGAATGACGAGCAATGTCGTAAACATGCAGTCCACTACAAGGAGCTTGATACCACACAGGAAAGGATGAGAACATATAGTGCTCTAAAAAATAAGATCAGTCACGAAATAAAGGATGGAAAAAAGAAAGGCAGATCGGACAACAGCATGGAGACACTAAGAATGCCCAGTCACTAACGAACAAAAAAAAAGATTTTTTAGACTGCAAAAGACTGGACAGAAGAAAGAAGAACACTGTAAGTCAACAATATTCAGGACAAAGACGAGAACTGCCCGGTACAGGAAAGAAGTAATCATGTAAAGATGGACTAAATACTGCGCTGAAAACTTAATAAGGCATGGAACACTAAACACTAAACCGGGAACACTAAACAGTAATTGCATGATGAACCTACTGTGAAAAATAACCTATGGATATTGCAAAACAAAAATAATGAATATTGCTCTGCTGCCTAACAGCCCGAGTAAAAAGCCAAACATCAGTGACAGGTCCAAATGTTAGATTTTATTCCAACATCCTTTTTGTGGAAAATCTCTAACATTCTGACTTGTCTCTGATAATGCTTTATGTCTTTATTTTTCATTTCTTCATCAGTCGCTTATTATCTATTCCGTACATAGCATTTTTGATGGAAAAAAGAATCAACACACACACACACACACACACACACACACACACACACACACACACACACACACACACACACACACACACACACACACACACACACACACACACACACACACACACACACACACACACACACACACACACACACACACACACACACACACACACAAGCATGCGTGGGATTAGATCCGTTTGATAATTTTCGGGGCAATTTTCCAGTCATCCCAAGAACAACATTTACAATTATCACATTGCTCTAGTTCAGTGTAAAATTACGTTAGTGACTTGATCAATGTCGTTTTCCGTGTACAAATGCAGTCATTGTACTGTGGTGCGATGGAAAAGAAAACAGCAAAAAAAAAACAACAACAGCAACAACAGCAATAACAAATGAGAAACAAAAAAACAAACAAAACCAAATAAACAAAAGAAAAGCATCAGAGCATTTAAGTCCAGTCCGGACACAAAGGCAAAGAATGAAGAGTAACAGAATAGCACCGAGTGACTTGGGAAAACATGGTTTTTACCCTGAACTACTTGTACGTTTTTCATTGAAATTCTCTCTCTTGTTCGTAAATTTCCCTTTTTGTTTTTTTTTTTTTGACGTTCCTATTAAAAAACCCAACTGTGTGGCGAAACGTGTAGTACACTGTTTACATGTATTGTAACCGCCAATATATTGTCAATGTTATATTTGAACATACGACAAATACCGTACTTGTGTTGCTTATTTTTCCTGATGACTGTGAGTGTATTCTGTTTATTTGTTTGTGAAATAAAAGCTATTTAAACCAAGTGACTTTCGTGGATAGATGACCACGGCGTCTGCCTTTTGTATGTAGGATTTGAAGTCCCCAGGCCGCCATCCATCTCACCAGCCACGTCCTGCAAGCCGCCAGCCTGATACTGATCTTCCAATTACACGAGAGGCTCGGTCCACGGGCACGCTCGATTCAGTCGAGTGCGCTGTCTCCGAGTTCTAATTCTCGGCTTCCGAACGACCCTTGTATCGGAGCAGTCGCCGAGTAGGATTACCTTCCACCTGTCGGTGGTCTATCCCCGGGATTAGCTCCCTTTTCTGGTGGGAAAGCCGGCGAGGTTGTAAGGTCTGGGGAAGGGGGCGGGTGTGGAGAGGAGGTGGTGGTGGTGGTCTTTGTAGGGAATGCCGGGAAGGCTTGGAGGAGGAGGAGGGGGGGGAGGGGAGGGGGGGGGGGGGGAGTAGAGTAGAGGGTAGTCTGAAGGGTGTGGTGGGGATGAACATACAGAATACCGACAATATCTGTCGGCGGCTGTCGGGGTGTGCAGTGATGTGGGTTTCATGATCGGCTATGGAAAACTGCCTAACAGAAAACTTTTGATTTCCTGAAGAAAATGACATTATGACCCGAAGACGGAGTGTGCAGCTGCCTGCATGGAATGGAGTGTTAGGGAAAAAAAAAAAAAAAAAAAAAAAAACCACGGAAGAACTCGCACACACACACACACACACACACACACACACACACACACAACACACACACACACACACACACACACACACACTTTCTCTCACCCTCTCTCTCTGCCCCACACACACACACACACACACACACACACACACACACACACACACACACACGCACGCACGCACGCACACACAATTGCATTACACACATTACATAATTCAAGATTTAAAACATTATTCAAAGGAGGACCTATCCCCCCAAAATTTACAAAGAGCTGAAGGCATTGTATGGTTGTATGGAACGACAAAGAGTTTCAGGAAGCGAAAGAGGAGGAGAGGTTGGTGAAAGGGTTAGACATGAAAGATGAACGACCTCAAAATATGTATCAAAGAGGCTCGTTTCCACGATGAAACATTTCTGTCAAAGGATAACAACTGAAGGGGTAGGGAGTGAAACAGACGTGGTGCGGGGGGGGGGGGGGGGGGGGGGGGGGAAGAGAGGCTAAGGCTTCCAGTGGCTTGAGCCGGATTCTTTTCAGGCTGCCGATAGCATCAAAAGCGGTCCTTAAGGGATGAAAGCGCCCCATTCTCCCTTCAACACACAGACACTGTGGCTTGGTGGACTTGTACTTTTCCGGGCTTCCCAGTTCACAGCCTACTGTATGTTTATGGCAACAGCACGTGTGGAGGTCTTACCACCATTACCTGCCCACACCCCCTTCCAACTCCGCGCCCCCCACCCCCTACCCCCGCCCGACCCCTCCCCCCACACCCCACCCCCAACTCGTCCCCAATCACAGAAATAGCCTCCCATTTCTCTTGTCCTGACGCCCCCCCCCCCCCCCCCCCCCCACCGCTTTCACACCTCCCCCGTCCTTTGTCCTTGGCTTCCCATAGCCGATGTTCTCGTATTACAGTTACTGAGATTATCTGAGTCTGAAAAAAAAAATGAACTGGTAGTTAGGAATGGTCTGGACAGACATCAAGACAATGGGAGAGATAATGGCTGTGGTTTTAAGAGATAGTGGGAGAGATAATGGCTGTGTTTTTCTAGAGATAGTGGGAGAGATATTGGCTGTGGTTTTTTTTTTTAGAGATAGTGGGAGAGAAAATGGCTGTGTTTTTTTAGAGATAGTGGGAGAGATAATGGCTGTGTGTTTTTTTAGAGATAGTGGGGGAGATAATGACTGTGTTTTTTTTTTAGAGATAGTGGAGAAATAATGGCTGCTTTTTTTAGAGATAGTGGGAGAGATAATGGCTGTGTTTTTCAGAGATAGTGGGGGAGAGATAATGGCTGTGTTTTTTTAGAGATAGTGGGAGAGATAATGACTGTGTTTTTAGAGATAGTGGAGAAATAATGGCTGCTTTTTTTTTAGAGATAGTGGGAGAGATAATGGCTGTGTTTTTCAGAGATAGTGGGAGAGATAATGGCTGTGTTTTTTTTAGAGAT
>JADBJO010008597.1:42500-45000 GCA_016801955.1 Conus betulinus
AGCTCATGAGGTACAGATCCATATGGTTTGCCAGATCAAGCCACACTACGTCCAGGTCTCTCTTTTCTGTTTTTGCTCTTTGGATTGCGTCCCAGATCATTGTGGCGTGTTCTACACAGCCAGCCATGCCTGGGATGCCACCTTTCCGGACTGACACATCCAAGTACTTGTTTTCCATGAGGTATTTGGTCAGTCTTGCTGCCATGACAGAGAAGAAGATTTTCCCTTCGACGTTCAGTAGTGATACTGACTTGAACTGGGTGATGTCATTTGAGTTTTGCTCTTTGGGGATGTACACACACCATCTGCCGTCATCCACTGGCAGCTGATCTTCTTGTTTCTCCAAGCTGATCGCAGCAGCCTGTGGAGCCACTCCAGCACCTTGGGACATTTCTTGTACAGCTGGTAAGGTATTCCGTTTGGCTCTGGTAATGATTTGGCTCTGGCTTTGTCGACCACCTTCTTGATTTCCGCCAACGTTGGAGGCTTGTCATTGAACTGTTCCTCAGGGCTGGTTGGCCACACCAGACCTTGAATGCTGAGTGGTGCTTTGCTCTGTGAGTCAGAGTATGTTTTCCTCAGATGCTGCTCAAGAACTCCTTTGTCCACACTTAGGGTCCCAGATTTTGGCTGCTCAAACAGAGTTCTGGCAAACTGGAAGGGGTCTCTGAAGAAGCGCTCTTGTGTCTTCTTCTTTTTGCTCTCTCTTCCTCTTCCTCGCAGATTCCGCTTTGCTGAGAGCGCTGTGTTTTGCTTTCAGGTCTTCCCAGAGTTTTTCCAAGCCTTGTTTTTCAGCTGGCAGTGCGGTCTTCATTTGCTTCTTGAGTTTTTTCTTTTGGACCCTGATCTTGTCCATCTCTTCTTGTCGTCTGGATTTCTTTGGGAGTGTTTTTCTCTTTGGGTAGTTTTGCTCCATAGGCGTCTCTACACGTGGCATACACAATGTCCCCATATGTGGCTAGTTTGTGTTCTGCATCCAGTTTCTCCCAATCTTCAGTCTCGTTTGCTCGTGGCAGATTGAGTTTCAGGCGCCTGGCATCGAGGGCCTCTGCAAATTCCTCATCCGAGCCAACAGCGTGGATGTCCTTGGCACTGTGGTTTAAACCCTGGCCTTGGTCTTCCAACGTCTTAGCTGCTGATGCAGTGCGCTGCTGCTCATTCAGATGAGTCTTCACACATCCCATCTTTGTTCTGTGAATCTTCATGCCACGAGTGGTAGCGAAACGCTTTCCACAGACACGTGAATATTCCATTTGGTCCATGTTCATAGTCCGTTTGGGATTTGCAGTCGTGATTGGTTGAGCGCCGATGGATTCATCATTCTCTCCCCCTTACGGTGAATCCTGGGAGCATCTTTTCCTTTTGTTTTTAGTAGCCACATGTTGAAGGCAAAGTGGGGAGCCAGCCCACAGAGCCCTTGGAATCAGAAAAGAGCCCACCAGAAAAGAGCACCTCATTTACTCTATATATTCGCTTTCATCTCCTCATATGTCTTCGACACAGAGAAAGACAGACAGGCAGAGAGGCAGAAACGCGAACAGACAGACAGACAAAACAGACAGAGGAATTAAAAGAGAGAGAGCCAAAGACAGAGACAGAGAGAGAAAGAGAAAGAAAGACAGTTAGAAAGACAGACAGATAGACACAGAGAGAAACAGAGACATAGAGACAGAAAAGAAACACACAACACACACACACACACACACACACACACACACACACACACACACACACACACGCACACACACACACACACACACACACACACACACACACACACACACACACACACACACACACACACACACACACACACACACACACACACACACACACACAGAGAGAGAGAGAGAGAGAGAGAGAGAGAGAGAGAGAGAGAGAGAGAGAGAGAGAGACAGAGAGACAGAGAGACAGAGACAGAGACAGACAAAGACAGCGAGACAGAGACAGAGAAGAAATTTTCTTACACAGAATTACCGCAAAGCAAGAATTCTGTTTGCAACACCTTCGCCCTTCCTTCTATACCTCTAACTACTCCTCTGCCCTACCCATAGTCCCAACGTAGGGCAGTGTACCACAAACATAAAAAAAAAAGAAGAAGAAAAAGTAATGAAGACTTCTGAGCAATGTTTGGAACTCTGAACTAATTCAACGTTCATCCCGATGAGCTATGCGAAGCCTGAGGGAAAGGTCAGGACAGAGGACCTCATCTCCGCTCTTTATCTCCGCTTTCATCTTCTCATACGTCTTCGACAGCCACGTTACGGGCCCATTACTGTCCGCCTAAAACTCTCTCAGCGTCCAAATATCAGACGTGGAATGTTTGGCTGCACAGCAGGGCTATAGTCTATGTTTCCTATTTTGCTGTTTCCTGATGACAACCTCTCCATCCTTCTCTCAGCTCCGTGTCTGTTTCTGTGTCGACATCTCTGTGTGTGTGTCTTTTTCTCTCTGTCTCTCACACACACACACACACACACACACACACACACACACACAC
>JADBJO010008597.1:50000-67500 GCA_016801955.1 Conus betulinus
TCCTGTCTGCGGTTCCTTAGAGCAGATGGGTCGAACTATTTCGGGCTTGAGCGGATTTTAGAAAGACAGTTTCAAACCCCGCGCCAGAGTTGGTTTCACAGTGAAGGGACTGCAGGCGGAATCTGAAAAACACACGGGAAAATATTGTCTTAACCCCGCCACACAAAAGAAACAGACAAATTATAAGACAAAACACAACGCGTTTCGACCACTTTGGTCTTCTTCAGGCAAGACGAACAAGATTGAGGACAATGAACACGAAGAACGTGTAATCACTTAGCTTCTCAAATTGAGCGCAAAATGGACGATAAATGAAAACGAGGCTGCTGGGAAAGAGACAATGCGAGTTAGAATAATGATGATGATGGTGATAATGATGATGATGGTGATGATGATGATGATGATGATGATGATGATGATGATATATAACAATAGCAAAAACTACTACTACTACTACTACTACTACTACTACTACTAATGAGAAGAAGAGAGAAGAAGAAGAAGAAGAACTAAGAAGAAGAAGAAAGAAGAAGAAGAAGCAGAAGAAGAAGAAGAAGAAAAAGAAAAAGAAGAAGAATGGTGGTGGTGGTGGTGGTGGTGATGATGATGATGATGATGATGATGATGATGATGATGATGATTTTTGGGAAAAAAAAAAAACGGAAAGAAACCCGAATGAGAGTAGGAAGAAACTCTAGAAACAGCTTGACAGCAGAAGGTCTTCAGAGAAGAACCCCCCTCAGACAAGTGTGTCAGCGCTGAATTCCTTACACCGTGAGGGAGCTGGATCACATCCAGGTCAGGACTCCCAGATGCCCGTCTACTACTAACTTTTTTTTTTTGATGAAGAGAGAATGTTTCTGAGAAAGAGAGGATTATTACGACTTGCGAGGTCTTACGTAAGTTCGTTCTTTGGGTTTTAAATCTCTTCAGAACTTTAGAGACCACTTTTCAGTTGCGGTATTCTTGGCGAGGCAGTCAGCTGTTTCATTGTTTGGAACACTAACGTGGCCAGGTAGCGGAGAAAGAACAACGTTTTAACCATCACTTTTCAGACAGGAAACAAAGTCTTCCAGAACTTTTTCAAGCTGTGATTAATGTTACAGCCAGCACAGTGTGTCCCAAGAGCAGAAAAGGAATGGCAAAAGATGGAAAGGTCGTAACGTTTGGATTAGGGCACCATTAGTTCTATGCCCAGAGCATGTGGGTGAGGTGGTGAGGTGGTGCAGACAGAACAGAAGGAATGTTATGGAAGAGGCTGAGGCTGAGGAAGTGTGGTGCAGACAGAACATGTTATGGAAGAGGCTGAGGAGGTGTGATGCAGAAGGAATGTTATGGAAGAGGCTGAGGAGGTGTGGAGCAGACAGAACATGTTATGGAAGAGGCTGAGGAGGTGTGATGCAGAAGGAATGTTATGGAAGAGGCTGAGGAGGTGTGATGCAGAAGGAATGTTATGGAAGAGGCTGAGGAGGTGTGGTGCAGAAGAAATGTTATGAAACAGGCTGAGGAGGGTGTGGTGCAGACAGATCAGAAGAAGGAATGTTATAAAAGAGGCTGAGGAGGTGTGGCAGAACAAAGGAAGAAGCAGAAAAACATCTTCCTCCGTCTTTGATCCGTCTGCCAATATAGATCCAGCTTTGAAGAGATTATATATGCGTATGCGGACAGAGAGAGAGAGAGAGAGAGAGAGAGAGAGAGAGAGAGAGAGAGAGAGAGAGAGAGAGTCCGTGCGCACGCGCCTCTGAGTGTGTGTGCGTGTGTGTGTGTGTGTGTGTGTGTGTGTGTGTGTGTGTGTGTGTGTCTGTGTGTGTGTGTGTGTGTGTGTGTGTGTGTGTGTTGTGTGTGTGTGTGTGTGTGTGTGTGTGTCTGTGTGTGGTGTGTGTGTGTGTGTGTGTGTGTGTGTGTGTGTGTGTGTGGTGTGTGTGTGTGTGTGTGTGTTTGTGTGTGTGTGTGTGTGCATTACAATCATCAACGGCGAAGCTGAGACGGCTTTAGTACCCACTGGTCGTGAAATCACTGCGATGACTTTTGTATTTGGCTGGGAGACAAAAGCATCGTAAATGATGATTGGTTTCATTGTCCATGGGCAAACACGTTGTCGACCACTGCTCATGAAATCACTTCCATGGCTTTTGTATTGGCTGGGGGACAAAGGCATTATCAATGATGATTGGTTTCAATTCTATGGGCAAACGCGCAGACGACAGTTGACACATGTTAAGTAAATAGACAGAAGATATTTGGCCAGTTTTCAATAAAGGTGCTAGTGATGCTTCTGCCTCTGTAGGATATCAAAGCTGATTTTTAAAGCGCACCACACGACATTTCGTTTTATTTTTGTCAACAAACACACAGATAATGACTGGTTCGCTTAGAAAAGAAACAACTACATGAAAACCACAATCAAACAAACAAATAAACAAACACAGATGATCACTGATTGATTCCCGTTGAACAGAACCGGATGTGACGACAGCCTGATCACTAATTGATTACCGTTAAACAGTACCGGATGTGACGACAGCCAAATCACCGATTGATTCCCTTTGAACAGTACCGGTGTAACAGCCCGTTTTTTTACCCCCCCCCCCCCCCCCTCCCCTCTGGAACTTACCCCGGGTAAGTCTGGGCTAGCCTGCTTTTACCCCCGGGGGTCATTCTAGGACTAGCTAGACTTACCCCCCCCCCCCCCAGTTGAACTTATCCCCCCCCCCCCCCCCCCCCCCGGGGGTAGGTGGGTTAGAGTCTCTTGAGTACCTGTGTATCTTAGCTTGTACAATGCAGATGACTAGTGATCAGTGCCACTGACCACTGGTCATTATGACCTAAATCGGAAATTTAACTATTTAACAGCTAATTAGTGTTTCCCGAGTGCTTTTGTACCTTGTACAATGTAGATTACTTGTGGTCAGTGCCACTGACGACTGGTTATTATGACGTAAATAGGAGGTTTTAACTATTTCACAGCTAATTATAGTCTCCCGTGTATCTGTGTACCTTGTACAATGCAGACGACTGGCGGTCAGTGCCACTGACCACTGGTCACTATGACGTAAATCAGATATTTCGACTATTTTACGGTTAATCAGTGTCTCATGAGTGTTTGTATACTTTGTGCAATGCAGACAACCAGTGGTCAGTGTCACCGACCATTGGCCACTTTAATGTATATCAGAGATTTTAACTATTTTTACACCTAATTCCGGGGCGGGGGGAGGAGGGGGGGTAAGTTTCCACCAGGGGGGGTGTTCAGTTTCAACTGGGGGGAGGGGGGGGGGGGGGGGAGTTCCAGCTAGTCCTGGAACGACCCCGGTGGTAAAAGCAGGCTAGCCCAGACTTACCCCGGGGTAAATTCCAAAGGGGGGGGGGGGATAATAATGGGCTGTTACACCGGATGTGACTACAGTCTTATTATCTATCAACAAGTACAAAGATATCGATTCGCCTTCGGTCAGTATCCCAACAGATGTGAATTCCTTTTCAGTACACAGAGGAAAAGATGCAGTAGATTCACTGTAAATAGACACAGAACTAATCACTCCTTTTTCAGTCAACGGACAAACAAGATGACGGCTGTTTTTACTTACAACAAGTAGGATGCAATTAGCAGCGACAATCAGTTTGTGTCTGTTGCCAACTCGCTGTTATTCTTCCTCGCTCCGAGGTCCCATGATATGTCAGCGCTTCAAACAAAAACATCGGCACAAATTACCGCTTCTCTATCGATTGACGCAGAAATCGTGGGCTGATGTCATGTATGTGTGTGGCGGGGGCAGGATTGGGAGGAGAGAGAGAGCGAGAGAGAGAGAGAGAGAGAGAGAGAGAGAGAGAGAGAGAGAGAGAGGGAGAGAGAGAGAGAGAGAGAGAGAGAGAGAGAGAGAGAGAGAGAGAGAGAGAGAGAGAGAGAGAGAGAGAGAGAGAAAGAACGACTACAACCATTAGCAGACACAATGATGTGTTATATCGTCGTTAGTACACAATCTCTGTTGACAGACACAATGATGTTGTCATCGTCGTTAGTACACAATCTCTGTTGACAGACACAATGATGTTGTTATCGTCGCTAGTACACAATCTCTGTTGACAGACACAATGATGTTGTTATCGTCGTTAGTACACAATCTCTGTTGACAGACACAATGATGTTGTTATCGTCGTTAGTATACAATCTCTGTTGACAGACACAATGATGTTGTTATCGTCGTTAGTACACAATCTCTGTTGACAGACACAATGATGTTGTTATCGTCGTTAGTGCACAATCTCTGTTGACAGACACAATGATGTTGTTATCGTCGTTAGTACACAATCCCTGTTGGCAGACACAATGATGTTGTTATCGTTGTTAGCATATAATCCCTGTTGGCAGACACATTGATGTTATCGTCGTTAGCACACAATTCCTGTTAGCAAGCAGGCTAGACATGGACAGCGTCAGCAATCAGCAGGAAGTCTAACTGATATAAAAGAAAATAAGATATACAGTGCCCTTTCTATAAGAGAGAGAGAGAGAGAGAGAGAGAGAGAGAGAGAGAGAGAGAGAGAGAGAGAGAGAGAGAGAGAGAGAGACTGTGAGAGAGAAAGAGCTCACACACACACACCCCACACCCACACACACACACACACACTTACACGCGCGCGCGCGCGCGCGCGCAAAGAGACAAACGAAGAAAGAGAAAGAGAGAGAGGGGGGGGGGGGCGGAGAGAGAGAGAGAGAGAGAGAGAGAGAGAGAGAGAGAG
Source organism: Conus betulinus (assembly GCA_016801955.1). Taxonomy (NCBI): domain Eukaryota; kingdom Metazoa; phylum Mollusca; class Gastropoda; order Neogastropoda; family Conidae; genus Conus; species Conus betulinus. The sequence goes on from JADBJO010008597.1 coordinate 54,741, forward strand.
AGAGAGAGAGAGAGAGAGAGAGAGAGAGAGAGAGAGACAAACAGACAGACAGACAGATGGATGGATCGACAGGCAAACACAGATAGGGGAGGTAAGGAGACACAGACAGACAGAAAAGAGAACATCTACACACACACACACACACACACACACACACACACACACACACACACATATATATATATATATATATATATATATATATATATATATATATATATATATATATATATATATATGCATGTAAATGCACATACAATGAAGATGAAAACAAGACTCCTAAAATTCTTCCCAATATTTCGACCAAACTGCTCTTTCTCAGGGGACTTCAATGACAAGAATGAAGCTAGGTATCATGAACTGAGTATATATATATATATATATATATATATATATATATATATATAGAGAGAGAGAGAGAGAGAGAGAGAGAGAGAGAGAGAGAGAGAGAGAGAGAGAGAGAGAAAGAGAGAGAGAGAGAGAGAGACGGATAGATAGATAGAAAGATGGCTAGGAAGATGGATGGGTAGATAGATAGATACTTCGTCGGTCAACACCTTTCCTCCCTCTTCTCTACCCTCCTCCACCCCCCCCTCACTGCGCATATTCACCCCCCCCCCTACCCCCCTCCCTCCTTCTCTGCCTTCACATTGATGAAGCGCGCGCTGGCATGTCGGCATACCAATGAAATGCCTGGCTTGCTATTGATCCGTGAGCTCACGCTCGCACTGTGGCCCCTGCAGTAATGGGCGGACTAAGTGAGTGCCGTTCTCTGCTCCCGGGGAGGGGGGGGGGGGGGGGGAGGGGGGGGATGGGGGTGTGGTGGGATGGGAGGGATGTGGGGACCCCAATGACCCCTGCACGCCAGCAATCAGAACAGCAAAAGCTGCAGCCCCAATGGCGTCCATTTTCATGGCGGAAGGGGAACGATGAGGGGAAATGGGGGGGGGGGGGGGGGGGGGGGGGGGGGGGAGGGGGGGATTGGAAAGCCTACTGCGTGCAAACATCATTCACGGCACAGGAGAATGTAGGCCCTTAACTCCAGGAGCACAGCGGATCGTGGGGTAAATGGCTACAGCCTTCTCCCGGGGAGCTGAAGCTGCGAATTCGTTTTATGCCTGGGGTCGGATGTTTTTCTGCTGTAAAAGTCTCTAGCGCCGTTGACGATGTCACTAAGCAGTTTCAAGCCGAGCCGGGCCGTGGCCCAGGACTGCTGCCACTAACGCTGGCAGTTTCTTCGCCGTGGGGAGTCATCCCGGGCTCCTGCAGCTCTGCCTCTGAGATGAGCCGTTCCAGTCAACAAGCGGGTTGCATACAATTCCCACGCGGCAGCTCAAAGTAGGCTGTCGGCCAGAAAGTCGTCGTAAGCCTTCCGTGCACATTGCATTAAGAGCGACTGTCCTGTCCTATATACGCCTATCCTTGCACAGGATAGTTTGAAAACTGGCCTTGCTACGAAGCGAATACGTCATAGCCTGCATATTTTCTGAATAGAAATCGTTCGGTTTTGGGTTTTTTTTTCCGATTCTACCCAGTGTAACAACCAGTCGGTAGACACCTCTTCGTCACGTGACTTGGCACGACAACTAGTTAATTGGTCAATGGAAGGTTTCCGACTGCGTTTTCTCTCATCGCAAATAATCGCTTGTTGTTTTTCTCTTAACTGTGGGTCTAACGTGAGTTTGTTGCTCACTCTCTGAAAAACACAGGGTTCGCTATCAACCTAAATCTTGCCGGCGACGGTGAATTTTCCGTTGTTGGTTTTCTGTGCAGGCTGCGGTAGAATGAGTGGATCCATGGAGACTGGGGTTGGTCATTGTGATGTCCAGGCTGCAGTACAATGGGGTGGAGACTGGGAGGGTTGGTCATTGTGTTGTCCAGGCTTGTTCTCCCACCATGTTTTGCGTGTTGTGAGTAGTCGCTCACACAACTTCTTCTATTTACACGACGCTGCAAAAACTTCCATTTTGTTCTTCACGCTTTTTCTGGGTGTCGTAGCCAGAGAAATGTTCCCTGTAGGAGAGTCGCCTCTGGTGCAACGTGTAGGGACGGCCGTAGGGGCAAGTCAACGAACTTGCCGTAACGTGCCAGACAATATTGAGAATTGCTGAGTGATACCGGGCCGTGAGTCAACAGTCTCTCCAGACTCTCTGTCATTCCATGTGTCAACAGTCTCTCCAGACCCTCTGTCATTCCAGTGCTGAGTGATACCGGGCTATGTGTCAACAGTCTCTCCAGACCCTCTGTCATTCCAGTGCTGAGTGATACCGGGCTATGTGTCAACAGTCTCTCCAGACCCTCTGTCATTCCATGTGTCAACAGTCTCTCCAGACCCTCTGTCATTCCAGTGCTGAGTGATACCGGGCTATGTGTCAACAGTCTCTCCAGACCCTCTGTCATTCCAGTGCTGAGTGATACCGGGCTATGTGTCAACAGTCTCTCCAGACCCTCTGTCATTCCAGTGCTGAGTGATACCGGGCTATGTGTCAACAGTCTCTCCAGACCCTCTGTCATTCCATGTGTCAACAGTATCTCCAGACCTTTTGTCATTCCAGCAGTAAATGAGTTCCTGATTTAGTTCAGGTGAGAGTTCAGATAAAAACAGGAGAAGAAGAAACAGCGGAAGAGAGGAACTGGCTTTGGTGAATGGCGAATCTTTGAGAGTTCACTGCCTCTTGTGGCCGGCAGGCAACGAGACTTTCATGGTTTTACTTTGTTTTTGTTTTGCCTGCTTGTTTGTTTGTTTTGTTTTGTTTTGTAAGCTCAACGGTTATCTGTCTAAAACATCAGATCAGTTAAGTCGCAAATAATCTGTAACCATTTGGCTGGAAATTTCCTCAGTCCCCATCCCACTCAAAAGAAAAAAAACATCAAGAAAAGAAAGAAAGACAGACAGACAGAAAGAAAAAAAGAAAGAAAGAAAAAAACCTTCCCGTTTCTCTCGAAATTTGCCGTTAGTACAGCCTAACTTAAAAAAAAACCCTGCTGCACAACAATAATAAGAACAACAATAACAACAGCAACAACAAGAGTGGAAAGAGTCGACACTAATCTATGGCAAACACGAGACACACCGCTACTTGTTTCTTTCTGTGTGTCGCCAGTTGTGGAGAGGACGGGAGTGGTGGAAGGGGGCGGGCTGGGGCTCCTGTATCTATCAACCCACCCTTTTTACACCACCAATCCGCCCCCCTCCCAAGTATGTGTATCCTTTCTCGAATCGCACGCGCGCGCGCGCGTGTGTGTGTGTGTGTGTGTGTGTGTGTGTGTTCTGAGAGAGAGAGAGAGAGAGAGAGAGAGAGAGAGAGAGAGAGAGAGAGAGAGAGAGAGAGAGATTTCATTATCAGCACAGTTAAGATGTAACTTGTTTTATATTTTACTTCTAAATGTTAAATGTTTCCCTGTAATTTTTCTTTCTGATTCCTATGTCATTCAGGTGTTATTTGTATTATTTTAGTTTCTCATTAATTTTTATTTAAAGTTTTTTTTTTAATGTCAGTACAACACAATGTTAATCTGACAGTAATGGTTTCAGTCAGTCAGTTAGTTAATCAGCGTGCTCGCGAGCGCGCGCGTGTGTGTATGTGTGTGTGTGTGTGTGTGTGTGTGTGTGTGTGTGTGTGCTCCTCTTCCCCTTCCCCCTTTCCTTCCACAAGCATTCTGCATTCCACACATCTGTCAGCCCTCATCTGTTCTCGTTTACTGTTCTCTCCTCGCTAAGCAACGGGTGTGTTCTTGGAATCTCTCTCTCTCTCTCTCTCTCTGTCTCTGTCTCTGTCTGTCTGTCTGTCTGTCTCTCTCTCTCTCTCTCTCTCTCTCTCTCTCTCTCTCTCTGTCTGTCTGTCTGTCTGTCTGTCTCTCTCTCTCTCTCTCTGTCTGTCTCTGTTCTCTGTCTGTCTGTCTGTCCGGTCTCTCTCTCTCTCTCTCTCTCTCTCTCTCTCTGCAAAACATTTGTCAGAGCTGATCTGCCTTCCTACCATGTGCCCAAGGACATCTCTCCTGGTTTCTTTCTTTTTTTTTTCTTTTCTTTTTTTTTTTAATCTGCTTTGCACACTAAGAAAGCGAAGTTCCAACAGAAACAAACCAAAGCTTGGAAGCAGTTGACATCATACATTCTGACCACGTGCTGTCCCTCTGAGAGAAATACCAGTTGACATCATACATTGTGACCACTTCAGTCCCACAGAGAGAAATGCTAGTTGACATCATACATTCTGACCACGTTCAGTCCCTCTGAGACAACTGTCAGTTGGCGTCATACATTGTGACCACGTTCAGTCCCTCTGAGTGAAATGTCAGTTGGCGTCATACATTGTGACCATGTTCAGTCCCTCTGAGTGAAATGTCAGTTGGCGTCATACATTGTGACCACGTTCAGTCCCTCTGAAAGAAATGCCAGTTGACAACATACATTGTGACCCGTTCTGTTCCTCTGAGAGAACTGCCAGCTTTTCTCTCCCTTCAGCTCGTGTTTTCCTTGGAAAGTACAGAAAGAGTAAGGTGAAAGAAGAGGAACGACTCAGATCCGGTGCTGACGAGCCGTCAAGGAACACAGAAGGTTGGTCCAGTTCACCAGCGCGGCAGGGTGCGGTACTTTCTGTTTTCTCTGTCCCATCTTCTGTGCCACCTCGGTGGCACTGCACCCACGCCGCTCATTCCGACACCCTGTCCACAGCCACAGCCAGGTTCGGCCCGCCGCAGCCCCGGCAGCGGCAATACACAGGGAGCAACCAATGTTAAGCCGTGAAGAGGCAACCCACCGGAGAAGACACTGCACTGCTGCCGAGTCACTTCGGTGGTGTTCAGTGGCGCCTGTTCTGATCCAACATACGCAGGACACCACCTACTAAGCCCCCCATTGACGACAATGATTGCTTAGTCGCGGAGCCGGCGTGAGCTCTCTCTCTCTCTCTCTCTCTCTCTCTCTCTCCGGATGGCGCTGCGTGCGCTGTTTACTCAATACCAGTATGAGCTATCTCCTGTTCATTTTCTGTAGAAATGCAAGTTCTCGAGAGCTATAACTTTTATTTTTGGTCGCAGTTTTGTGTACCATGTACTACCAAAGTCTCTCTTTTGCCAATAGCATCTAGGGCCTGGCTGTGGTGACCTGCACAGAGATTTTCCAGCCGTCTTGCTGTCTGGCACGACACTGTTACTGCAGTTACCGCCCATCTCTCTCTCTCTCTCTCTCTCTCTCTCTCTCTCTCTCTCTCTCTCGGGGGGGTGAGCTGTTTTCATGACAGCAGCAAGATGTGCATTTGGAGCACCCAGATATATTTTGGATTATACGTTAACTATGACATGGACTGATTAATTTGTACAAAGTGTTCGATGGATGATAAGAGTGTCCAGGATTGTGAAGCCATAGTGGTGAAAAATGGTGACCCAAATGTCATTAAAGTGCTCTCTCTCTCTCTCTCTCTCTCTCTCTCTCTCTCTTTCAGAAATGAAAAACTTTGTTAGGAATTGAACCCACAACCTCCTTGCCTGCAGTCCATACACTAACCGTTTCTCAGCTGTGGCTGATTCTTTACTCTCTTGGATTCCTCAGTTGTTACTGCAAAAGTGAAGACACAGGACCACAGTTGTTACTGCACAGGGAAAGACACAGGACCACAGTTGTTACTGCACAGGTGAAGACACAAGACACAGTTGTTACTGCACAGGCGAAGACAAAAGGCCACAGTTGTTACTGCACGGTTGAAGACACAAGACTCAGTTGTTACTGCACAGGTGAAGGCACAAGACACAACCTAAGGGGAATTGTGAAAAGGTTACGACTAACAAAATATTGATTTGATATAGGAACGGTTTTCCCCAAAAGATGTATCTCGCATTTCGGATCGCTGTAAAGATTAAAAAGAAAGGAAAGCCGACGTTCATAGCATGATGCGTGCATAAGCTTGCGCGCGCATGCGTGTGTGTGTGTGTGTGTGTGTGTGTGTGTGTGTGTGTGTGTGTGTGTGTGTGTATGTGTGTGTGTGTGTAAGCCAATGCTTATACTGATGTACCAAACACATACAGGCTTCATGTCAGCATTCAATGCAATGGGGTATTTGATCGACTTACATAGAATGGGCAGAAATAAAGCATTGAGCAGACTTTTTGTCCCACACACCTATCTCAATTCTCAAGCTTCAACTTTCGCCACAGACCTCTGCCCACTGGTAACACTGGTAACAAACTCCTTCCAACTCGTTCACACCATAGTTGTTGTTGTTGTTTGTTTTTCCATGTACCCCGGGTGGCTGTAAAGAAGAAACAGTTTTGTGCCAATCGCACTCAGGACACATATGTTGCACGCGTACGTATCTTTTGAAAGGCGAGGAAGCTCCATGGTGCATTCCCTGTGATAACTACTCACCACGAAACGTTTTTATAGAGTGCTGGGACTCACATGATGTGTCAGACATACACACTTTACAGCACACTCCGTGAAAACCGTGCTCAGAGGTGTCCCTACGGGTGTGATTTGTGAGTTCCTAAAAAAGAAATTTGCTTTAAAGAGAGTTTGAGACTGTTTAGACCTATGTACCTATGGAAATGGAGTTTTCATGACATGACAGGTCTAACATGACCCTCGTGGTCAGCTGGGCTATAAACGTCATGTATTGACATCACATCACATCAAGCAGTCACCTAACCAAAGTTTGTGATGATCTCTGAGTAGCCAAACACCACAAACTGTCACCAATTCCAAGGCGCATAATGCCACAGTCGATGTCATAATCATGTTAAAGTGCCAGACTCTAACAGACCCAAACTGGGTGGTTTCCAAGGCAACCGCTGGAGCGCCGCCAGTCACGTCATGCATATTTACACTCTTGCTGCTCTCCCCTGCTTCTGTACAGCGCCGATCAACCAATCAGCTCTAAGGAAGTACAAGGCTGCTGGAAGATGTCTGTTGCCATTAGCAACCTCGGAATGGTTCCGATTTATGAGGACAGCGAGTTGAGGGTCATGATAGTCACGGCTAGAGCGAAGCGCGCAGTTTGTTCATCATGTTTGTTACGTTCATTACGTTCATTATGTTCGTTACTTTCATTACGTTCGTTACGTTCGTTACTTTCATTACGTTCGTTACGTTCGTTACGTTCGTTATGTTCACTATGTTCCTTACGTTCATTACGTTCGTTGCGCTCCTTAGGTTCATTACAATCGTTATGTTCGTTATTTTCATTACGTTCTTTACTTCCATTACTTTCGGTACGTTCGTTCATTACAATCGTTACTTTCGTTATTTGCATAACGTTCGTTACTTTCATTACGTTCGTTACTTTCATTACTTTCATTACGTTCGTTATGCTCGTTACGTTCGTTATGTTCGTTATGCTAATTACATTTGTTACTTCTATTACGTTCGTTACCTTAATTACGCTCATTACGTTCATCACTTTCGCTACGTTCGTTACGTTCGTTACGCTCGCGCTACATTCGTTATGTTCATAACGTTCGCTACGCTCATTACGTTCGTTTACGCTCGCCAACAGTGTGTGAATCTGCGGGCTGTGAAGCTGATTATTTGTGACATCAACACTTAATCCCTTGAACTGAACAATGACGTGCGTGGTGATTAAGAAGGTCTCATTATGGAGTTGGGGAACTGGACGGCGCGCGTGTGACAAAAGCACGAACCTCTAATTCAGCTCATGGGCTGAAAAACGGGGGACAAAATCAGCTCAAATAGCAATCCGTGCATCAAAGAAAAAAAAAAAAAACAAACACTGCGAGTGGAAGGGGAAGGTGGAGCGGGTTGGGGCAGGGGAAAGGGAGGGAGGGAGGGGGAGAGAAGGTAGGGAGAGGCAGGGGAGCTGTAGAAAGTGCAGGAGTGTGCCTCACTATTTTCTTTTTTCTCCCCACAAAATGGAATGGAAAACTTTTTTTTTTTTTTTAAATTTTGAAAAGAATTATTAGTGAATCCGCGAAACAACAATGACAAACAAATTACACGACAAAACATGACGCGTTTCGACCTCTCAGGTCTTCTCCAGGCAAGATCAAAACTTTCAGGACAGTGAAAACGAACAAGCAGTCACTCGTCTACTCAAATTCCACGCAAGGTGGGCGTAAAATAATAATTCATTCGTGGAAGTGTTGCATTCATTTGTACTCACCAACATGTACGCCTTACCCTACGCGTGAAGTAAGAAATTTTAATGTCAGAACATAAAACTGCGATTGATGAAACGATTGTGTGTCTGTGTGAGTCAGTGTAATCAATCTGCCCCAAAGATCAATAACTCCTTTACTTACAAAAACAATAATGAACAACTAAATATCAGAAAAAAAAAAAAACATCAATCTACCTTAAATTGCTGCTACAAATCTGTCTGCTCTGCCTCTGTCTCCCCCCCCCCCCCCCCATCCCTTACTATTTAACTCATCGCGCGAGTTACACAGACCGGGCACGCGCGCGCGCGCACGCGCACGCACGCACGCACGCACGCACACACACACACACACACACACACACACACACACACACACACACACACACACGCACACACACGTGAAGACTAGTCATTTGCTAAAATCAGCATTTCAGATGACAAGAGTGGATCAAAACATGAGCTACATTTTGACAAACTTTACCACCACCTGAAACTTCTGCTACTTTGAAACTAATTGCAATTACAATTCCACGTCTGTTTGACTTCCTTTCACTGTAATTTGTCTGTCTGTTTCCCCCCTTCCCCCCGCCCCCCTCCCCGTCTTTCCTTTCCATCTCATTCGCTCCCTCTCCACCCTCCGTACCCCCCCTCTCTCTCTCTTGTCTCTCTCTCTCTCTCTCTCTCTCTCTCTCTCTCTCTTTCTTTCTTTTTTTTTTCTTTCTGTCTCCCCTCTCCTCTCCCTTCTCCTCAGCCTAGTCTGCAATCCTTTGGTCAGCCACAGGAAAACAGGTCATCCATCATCTGGTATCGAGGCGGTGTGGCACAATGGCACTGCCCAGAGACTCCTTCCTGGTGGTGACCATACCCAGCCTTCAGGTGTGGCACAGTGGCACTACCTAGAGACTCCTTCCTGGTAGTGGCTATACCCAGCCTTCAAGTGTGGCACAATGGCACTACCTACAGACTCCTTCCTGGTGGTGACCATACCCAGCCTTCAGGTACCTGACAAGACTGATAAAAATCGCACCGGCTTGATGTGCACGCCTGTGTGTGTGTGTGTGTGTGTGTGTGTGTGTGTGTGTGTGTGTGTGTGTGTGTGTGTGTGCGTGCGTGCGTGTGTGTGTGTGTGTGTGTGTGTGTGTGTGTGTGTGTGTGTGTGTGTGTGTGTGTGTTGACCCAATGGAAAAAACAAACTCAAACGTTGAAACCTTTACAAAATATAAAAGAGCATAAAAATTTCATAATTAGTCTTTCTTTCTCTTGCAGCCGATAGAGAGTGCGGGTGAAGATGGAGACACAGAGACAGACAGAATAAGACAGACAGAGAGACAGAGAATCTTTATTTGATCGAGGATAAGAATAAGCACAGAGAGAGAGACAATGACAGAACAACAGAGAGAGAGAGAGAGAGAGAGAGAGAGAGAGAGAGAGAGAGAGAGGAGAGAGAGAGAGAGAGAGAGCATAAAATAGTTCACGTAAAAGAACCATGCTGCAATTTGTGAGAAACACCATACTGACTAAATTCTCCTTCTGCATTACGCATCAGCATCAACATGTTTTCTTATGAGACGAAACAACCCTGGCCCTCTATCTGTGAAGCATAGTTCCTATCTGTTCTGTTTTCTCCGTCTAACTCTGTTTCCCCCATCACTCTCCTTCAAGGTTTAAAGGCAAATCAGCGCGTAGGGGCTTGCGCCGTCAACATCCAATCATGCAAATTAGCCGGGGCTTTCCACAGCTGAGTCCGCGTTAGAGAGAAGGGAGAGAATTGGAGTTCCGCTTCCGGTTGCTGCGTGCTTCCACTGAGGCCACAAGGTAACAGCTTACCATTCAACAGCAACTGCCTATTAGCACGCGTGAACACACACACACACACACACACACACACACACACACACACACACACACACACACACACACACACACACACACACACACCCACACACACACACACACACACACACAAACACACACATGCGCGCGCGCGTTCTCTCTCTCTCACTCTCTCTCTCTCTCTCTCTGCCTTTCACACACACACACACACACACACACACACACACACACACACACACGCACGAGAGACGCAGAGAGAGCAGCAGACGCATAGAGAGACACAGACACACAGAGACACGTGTGTGCATACACTTTTGTATGTGTCAGTATGAAAAGAGTCACGAGTGAGAGAGAGAGAGAGATGTGTCAGTATGAGAGAGAGAGAGAGAGAGAGAGAGAGAGAGAGAGACAGACAGACAGAGACAGAGACAGAGACAGAGAAAGAGACAGATAGACAGAGAGACAGAGACAATTAGACAGACAGACACAGACAGACACACAAGCAGACAGACAAACGGAAGCGGGAGGGAGAACGATCGAAAGGGACGGGGGTTGGGGGAGGAGACGAAAAAGGGGGGGGGGGGGGGGGAGACGAAAGGGAGAGAGTTGGGGGAGGGGACGAAGGGCGATGTCTAATGAATCGGAAAACGGAAGCGGAAGGGGTGGGGTAGGTACAGGAGGAAGAGGGGACAGAGAGACTCTAAGAGGATGCCCCTGCCAGACACAGCAGTCGATTGCTTCGTTGGGTGGACCTGTCTCCTCACAGGACAGACGTGTGTTGATTGTCCGGATCTGTAAGATTAGGGGTTTGGGACGTGGTAGCATGACGGTGCAACACGTGGTCGACTCGCCTCAATAAACATGGAGACAGATATCTGGTGTTCAGTCAACATAACTATATATACTGCTTCTCACTACTTTCACCGCATGTGTTGTTCTGTCGCTGTCAGCTGTGTGGTGTTCACTCAACATAACTATATACTGCTTCTCACTATTGTCACTGCGTGTGTCGTTCTGTCGCTGTCAGCTGTGTGGTGTTCAGTCAACATAGCTATATACTGCTTCTCAGCACCGTGTGTCGTTCTGTCGCTGTCAGCTGTGTGGTGTTCAGTCAACATAACTATATACTGCTTCTCACTGTTTTCACTGCGTGTTCTCGCTGTCAGCTGTGTGGTGTTCAGTCAACATAACTATATACTGCTTCTCACTGTTTTCACCGCGTGTGTCGTTCTGTCGGTGTCGCCGGAAGTAATACTCCCAGGGGGAAAACACTTCTACAGATTGCTAGAGAGCTGAATGTGTGTGTGTGTGTGTGTGTGTGTGTGTGTGTGTGTGTGTGTGTGTGTGTGTGTGTGTGTGTGTGTGTGTGTGTGTGTGTGTATCCCCTTACCTGTTCCCCCGTAAACCCGTCTGTTTCCATTCGGAGCACACATATCCCCCTCCTTCCCTCCTTTCCCCTCATCCATTCTCCCACCCCCACCCCACCTCACTCCCCTCCTCGTCCTTCGCTACACTCTCATGTATTCACCATTAGGGTTTTGTTGTTTTTGTTGTTGTTGTTTTTGGTGGTGGCGGTGGTGGTGGTGGTGTTTTTATTTTCCCACGCATTGAAAATCCTACGATATGTATGCAGTTTCTTGCTAGCTGTAATGACTTTGCAGGAGAATCACAACGGCATCGGCCATAGGAGTGAACATCTGTTATCTGTTATATCTGGCTGGACGTGCTGCTTTTCTTCAGCACATCATCGCTCTGGCATAGTGAAAAGCCACAGAATCAGGCAGGGGGGGGGGGGGGGGGGGGGGGGGGGGGGGAGGGGGGGAGGGGGGGAGGGGGGGGGGGGGAGGGGGGGGGGCAACAGCAGGACAGGTCCAACATGAAAAAAGTGCCACACGATGTGGGTGGTGTCCTTCATTACGATGATCTGGCAGCCCTGTTTGCAGACCTGGGGGGGAGAAGCTCTTTAGCACTGCTTTACAGTCCCATGTTGGTCATTACTACCTGGGGAGAAGCTCTTTAGCACTGTACAGTCCCATGTTGGTCATTACTACCTGGGGGGAAGCTCTTTAGCACTGTACAGTCCCATGTTGGTCATTACTACCTGGGGGGAAGCTCTTTAGCACTGTACACTGCTCTTTAGCACAGTCCCATGTTGGTCATTACTACCTGGGGGGAAGCTCTTTAGCACTGTACAGTCCCATGTTGGTCATTACTACCTGGGGGGAAGCTCTTTAGCACTGTACAGTCCCATGTTGGTCATCACTAATGGGGAGAAGCTCTTTAGCACTGTACAGTCCCATGTTGGTCATCACATGGGTTGAAGCTCTTTAGCACTGCACACTCCCATGTTGGTCATTACTACCTGGGGAGAAGCTCTTTAGCACTGTACAGTCCCATGTTGGTCATTACTAATGGGGGGAAGCTCTTTAGCACTGCACAGTACCATGTTGGTCATCACTACCAGCTGTAGCACTGGTCCATGTTGGTCATTACTAATGGGGAGAAGCTCTTTAGCACTGTACAGTCCCATGTTGGTCATTACTAATGGGGGGAAGCTCTTTAGCACTGTACAGTCCCATGTTGGTCATTACTAATGGGGGGGAAGCTCTTTAGCACTGTACAGTCCCATGTTGGTCATCACTAATGGGGGGAAGCTCTTTAGCACTGTACAGTCCCATGTTGGTCATCACTAATGGGGGGAAGCTCTTTAGCACTGTACATGTTGGTCATCACCATGTTTGGTCATCACTACCTGGGGGGAAGCTCTTTAGCACTGCACAGTCCCATGTTGGTCATCACTACCTGGGGGAGAAGCT
>JADBJO010008598.1:0-2500 GCA_016801955.1 Conus betulinus
CGTGTACAGGAGAAGGGAAGGCTGGCACAGCACGTGCAGTTCGGATTGGGACGGATGACACAGATGTGTCAACGTCCCTTGTTAGCTGTGAAGTTCACGACAGGTGCTGTGCGTGCAATGCATCGTTCAAACGAACACATTCAGATGTTTTCACGGTGGCCGATAAATGTGTACCGGCAACACATCGAATTTGGGTCATGCACATAATGATAGCGTGGATGAAAGTGTTTTTTCTTTCGTGTTTGATGTTCATTTGTCTTCTGAAGTTATGTATGTAATGAAAGAGTGGCTGAGAACAAAATATCTTCTTCATTGAATAAATGCTTATCTTGTAGAGTGAATAAACGCGTGAATGAAAATGCTTTGATTTCATCATCGAATGAATGTCTCTGCTCCAATGTTTATGTACATAATCAAAACGGGAATGGGGGGGGGGGGGGGGGGGGGGGGGGGGGGGGGGGGGATTGTACAATTGATCATATGTTCACTCTATTAGCAGCTGTCCAGAATCAATTTTCTAATAACCGTAAGCTATATGTTGCCTTTATAGACTTTGAAAAGGCCTTTGACTCCATTTCAAGAAAAACTTTTGTGGCCGATACTTACAAAAAACGGAATCAAAGGTAAATTATATAATTGTGTAAAATCAATGTACAAAGATGTTAAAGCTACGATAAAAATGTGGGGCAAAATTTAGTGACTATATTAGATGTACCCAAGGTGTTAAACAGGGGGATGTCTGCAGCCCAGTATAGTTTTCATTGTATATTAATGAATTAGCAATAAAAATTATTGAGAAGGGAAGACCCGGTGTCACTTTTGGCTTGATTGAATTATTTATATTATTTGCAGATGATATCGTCTTGCTCTCTGAAACTGTCGTAGGATTACAAAAACCAATTGAATAATTTGCATTCTGCAGAATGTAGACTGGATTTGAAAGTAAACATGGGTAAATCAAACATTATAGTTTTTCGAAAGGGTGGTTTCTTAGCATCGCGTGAAAGGTGGTCGTATGGAAGTTCGCAAATGTCGGTGGTAAATGCTTACAAGTACTTGGGCATATATTTTTCAACAAAACTTAGCTTTACGTTTGCCTGTCATGATCTTGTTAACAGAGGAAAGCTTGCTGTTATAGCTATTTTAAGCTTGCTTTATAAATTTGAAAGTGTTTCGGTTAAATCATTTTAAATTGTTTGATGCCCAAGTGCAGCCTATTGCACAGTATGGCGTTGAGATTTGGGGATTGGATAAAGGTCATGAAATTGAAAAAAAATTACATTTATTTGCTATGAAACGCTTTTTGCATGTGGATAGACGAACCCCTAATGATTTGGTTTATATGGTGAGCTTGGCAGATATCCCATTTATGTAAATTCATACGTGAAATGTATTAGTTATTGGCTTAGCTGCTCATGCGTATGGGAGAACACAGATTACCTGCAAAAGCATACGAAGTATTGTTTGATTTAGATTCTAGAGGTAAATCAACTTGGCAAATTCTGTTCGTAAATGTCTTTGTAGTTATGAGTTTTCGTTTGTTTGGTTAGAACAGAGTGTGTTGGATGTGTAAAATATTTTTGGCTTGTTTTAAGCAGAGAATAATTGATTGTAACTTGCAAGACTGGAATAGTCATATTAAAAACAGTGAGAGATTTTTTTGGTTTCAATTTCTAAAGTCAAATTAGGTAATGGAAGCAGAAACCTATCTGTCGATGAATATTAATAGTTTGTCAGATCTGCATTAACTAAGTTTAGATTCGGGTATCTGATATTGCTGTACACAGGCAACGTTTACAATGTTCATACAGAATTAGATGTTTTATGTCCATTGTGCAAGTCTGCCCCAGAGAACGAATTTTATTTCTGTTTGTTTGCCCTTTGTTTACAGATTTAAGACAAAAATATATTCCTTTGAGATATTATCGACGTCCATCATGTTTTAGTCTTGCCTTGCTTTTGTCGTCAAGAAATGAGAATGTTGCTGGTGATCTAGCTTCTTATTTGTATAAATCCTTCAAGAGGAGGAGCTATCTGGCTTGAATTTGTTTATATGTGCTTGTATATAAATGAATGTGTTAATCTTTTTTTCGAATGCGTTATATGGAGCTGCTGCATGTATGGTTCGTGTGGTTGGGAGGTATACAAAAAAAAGTTAATGATTGGTTTGATAGCAATTGTGAAAGAATGAAAAAAAAAACAAGTCAAGGGCCGCCTCAGAAGTTATAGACGTTCTAAAACAAACCTTATTGAACGAAGACAAAGTTACATAAAGGCTAGAACAAATTATAATAAAAAAAGATAAAAAAAGAAGAAATTTAATTTTGATAGATTATAAAAACTGAAAGCATCTGTTAACAGCACAAAATTGTTTGGTCAACAATTAGATCAAGACGCAAAAAAAAAAAAAAAAAAAAAAAAAAAAAAAACTTTATGTACAATCAAATATCGGTTGAACAGTGGCACGATCATTTTCAGAGTGTTTTTAACTCATTTGATA
>JADBJO010008598.1:12500-30000 GCA_016801955.1 Conus betulinus
GACTTATTGCTGATGGTATTCAGTTTTCAACTTATGGCAACATTCTGGTGATTTTTTTTTTTTGCCTTGTGATTGAGTTTCCTATCTTCGCTTATCTTTATACTCGACCTTCGGTTTCAGTTTGTTGTTGTTTGTCCATCAAGAACGATGACCATCTATTCATCCTGGGATCGGGGGTGAGTGCGTAGATGGCTGGCCAAGCCGATCAGCGCCCGGAAAGTCCTATCACAGTACGGACAGGGGATGGTGGCGGCAGTTGGAGATCTGTTGACACTGGTCTTCCTCATCATCCTGCGCTGCTCAGATGCAACAATTTTGTTGCCTTCACAGGTCTTTGCGGACAACTGATTTCTACCCATCTCTGTCCCGGGCAGTCTGCTCCCATGTTGTGTGGCTGATGTTGAGGTCCTACAGGAAAGATTTGAGGCTGTCTTTGAAAAGCTTTTTCTGCCTCCATGAGAGCTTTTGCCTTCTTGTAGTTCGCCAAACAATAGTTTCTTTGGCAGCCGATGGTCTGGCATGTGAACTACATGACCTGCCCAGCGAAGCTGTGACTGAATCAGGATGGTGAAGATGCTAGGCAGGCCAGCACAAGTGAGGACTTCAGTGTCCGGAATCTTGTCTTGCCACTTAATGCCCATGAGTCTTCTGATGCAGGCGGTGTGGAAATGGTTCAGTTTCCTGGTGTGACCTACAGAGAACCACCTGATGCTTCTAGGCCTGAAACTAAAGCACTGCATGACATGAACATGTCTTTTTTAGCATCTAGTAGCAACCTAATAAATCATTATTCGGCCATTCTAACTTTCTGGAAAGTAATTGAAACAATGAACCGGACTCCAAAAGTTCTGACCATCCATGCAGTATACTTTTAGAGATTGTGATTAATATTCTGCAGTTCAAAGAAACAGATGATTCTCCTATTCGGACGCCTTTATATGTATAAACTAGAAATCGTTAACCTTATGTTTCTACTCCCAGTTCTTATAAAACAGGGAGTACTTTACAATAGGAACGACGAGAATGCTGCCTGTGTGTCTGTCCGTGGTCAAAATGTGTTCCACTCGCTCAGAAAAAACTTTTTGGGCCGATCTTTTTGAACATTTGTACTTATGCCCGATGTTTTATTTTACCAGAATACCCGTTGCTAACGGTTATAACGGCCCAAAATGGTTTTTTTCTTTATGGAATATCTCAGAAAGTGCTTGCATTCAAGATAAACTGGGAGTACATTTATATGCTTTGCATCTTGTTTCACTGCTCCATCACTGACTTGTTCAGCGTATTGTCTGGTCAGTCGTGGGAATTCCCTCTCTTACAATATCCAGAATATAAAAAAATATTTTTTTGTATCGCAGAAAATTAAAAAAAAAAGACTTTGTATTCCAACGGCCAAGTACAAACTGTCATTGTGTGTGTGTGTGTGTGTGTGTGTGTGTGTGTGTGTGTGTGTGTGTGTGTGTGTGTGTGTGTGTGTGTGTGTGTGTGTGTGTGTGTGTGTGTGTGTGTGTTTTCATTCATTAATATTTTCTTCTCGAAGGGCCATGTGCAAAAAAGTCACTACTTCTCATTCCTTTATGAAAAACATTCATTCGTTGTGTCTTGTCTTGTACTTTGTCTATGTCCTTGGCGGTAATACCCATCTCTTTCTAAATTCATTTCGTTCGTTTCTCTCTCTCTCTCTCTCTCTCTCTCTCTCTCTCTCTCTCTCTCTCTCTGTCTCTCTCGCTCGCTCGCTCGCTCGCTCACTCGGCCGCTCTCCAAACAGTAAGCCCAAAAAGGTCTGTCAGATCTAACAGTGACCCAGCTGACTGAGCAGTTCAGTTGATATTGCTCTTATGGCAGACAGGCCCTTTTTCATTTAAGAACAATATTGTCATCATGTTCTCCAAATCTCTGTCAAACCCTTTACCCACATAGTGTAGGCTGCCAGTTGATACAATTGGGGTATTCCACTGAAGGAGGCTGGTGATGTAATTGTCCTGATGTCTTGTTTGTGAGGCCAGACCAGTGTTTCTTGATACCACTCAGCAATGGTGTTCAATGCTGTTGAACTGCTTTCGTTCTTTCTTGAGTATTCTTTGATGTTTTGTAGATCAGGCCGTCATCTACCAGTGTCAGCACTCGAGCAACCCCGTTTCTATTAAGGTCTGCAAAGCCATTCGCGTACATATTGTACAAAACAGGGGGAGAGAGAGGATAACTTTGAGGTAATCGTGTGGAGAGTATATGAGATTCAGACATCCAGTCTCCAAATTGTAAGATGACGGTTCACTCAGAAAGTGCTGCTGCAATCCACCCTGTAAGTTTCCTGCTGACTCCTTAGTCAAGGAGTCGATCCATGAGAAGCGAGAACTGGACTTTGTTGTATGTGTCTTCCACGTCCATTGCAACTGCCACTGTTTCTACCTTTCTTTGGAATCATTTATACATTTCATAGGCAAAAGTGGCGCATTTCTCTTCTCTCTCTCTCTCTCTCTCTCTCTCTCTCTCTCTCTCTCTCTCTCTCTCTCTCTCTCTCTCAAACACACACACACACACACACACACACACATACACCCCCCCCCCCCCCCCCCCCCCCCCCCCCCCCCCCCCCCCCCCCCCCCCAGGGTAAAAGGTCAAAGTTGACAGAATCTATTCAGCTGAAAGCTGACTTCCAGACATGCAGTGGAGACTTCAAGCAGCAAGTCTCCCCACAGATCCCTCTCCTGACACGCTCTGGGACCAGCTGAAATCTGCCATCCTGCAGACACCTGAGCAAGTGTTTGACTTCACTGCCAAGGAGAACAAAGACTGGTTCACGAAAACGAGGACATTCAAGGATTGCTTGCGAAGAGAAAAGATCTGCTTACCAGGCTCCCTTGACTCAGGCTGAATTACCTCAGGGAATGTCCCGTTGATCGACACAGGGGAAAGGCTCTGTGACGCTGAGAAAAGGCTGAATGAGCACAGGGAGTGTCCTGTTGACGGTGGGAAATACTTACTTAGGGAGCTGTTCAGACGGCACATGTGGCGAAAGCGTGGCCGTGTCTGGAGCTGTGCTGTCTTCACTTGTCAGCGAAAAAGCAACGTGTGAAGCTGTGGGATGCACAAGGCAATTGCTGGACGGTATGTCCTTGATGGATGGGCCCTACACTCATGAAATATGGGCTGGCACACACATGAAGACGCTCCACTGGTGGTTCTGTCGTGTAACTTTCGGAAGCTATTACACAATGGCATTTGCCAAGGAACAGCTATGTTTCTTGACCTTTTAATGGGAATGCTCTGTACGTGCCTGCACCTTATGTGAACTCAGCGCAGGCTTCCAAGAGTGGTGCTGGATAGTTCCCAGCTGATTATTAGAGCTATTGAGGACAGTATTTCTCGGTCCCCTGAACACTCTGCCAAAACCAGGGAAAGATCATTACTGGCGGGGAGGCTACTGCATACCCACTATATAGAATATAATAGTAAGGTCATGGAACTCATCATGGCTAGAAAACTTGCATGAGAAAACTTTATAGTAGACAGGTCCTCCCTTCCAATCAAGGAGGCCACAGAACAGGTAAAAACACATTACAAAACGTGGTCGCTTTTGTTGCTGAAGTATATGAAGGGTCCAAAGAAAGGAAGTAGCAGTTGACCTGGAAGAAGAATACAACAAAGTCCAATTCTCGCTGCTCATGGAACTATTTTTAGACTATAGAGTTAGCATGACATTTACACGATGGATTGCAGCAGAACATCAGGAGCAAACAGCCATCCTACGATTATGAGACTAGGCGTCCCTAACCTCATAAACTCTCCATGGGATTACCTTAGGGTTCTCCTCTCCCTGATGGATACAATGTTACACTAACAACCTTGCTGACATAAATAAGGACGGAATTGCTCGAGTGTCGACACTAGCGTCCAAAAATGTTTCAAGAAAGAACGAAAGCAGCAATTGAACAATATTGCTCAGCGGTCAGGAAAACGGGACAGTCCGTCAACCCTCCAACACCTAGACTCTGGTCAGCACTCCCAGCAACATGCCATCAGGATAATTACCCTCATCAGGTTCATTGAATGGAATACACATTGTGTCAGCTGACTTCAGGATAATTACCCTCACTAGGTTCATTGAATGGAATACACATTGTGTCAACTGACATCAGCATAATTACCCTCACCAGGCTCATTGAATGGAATACACATTGTGTCAACTGACATCAGGATAATTACCCTCATCAGGTTCTTTGAATGGCATACACATTGTGTCAACTGACATCAGGATAATTACCCTCACCAGGTTCATTGGATGGAATACACATTGTGCCAATTGACATCAGGATAATTACCCTCATCAGGTTCATTGAATGGAATACACATTGTGTCAGCTGACATCAGGATAATTACCCTCACCAGGTTCATTGAATGGAATACACATTGTGTCAGCTGACATACGCTATTTCAGTTTAGGCTTTTACAGAATACTGACCTTCTGAGAACCTGTCGAGAATACTTGCTTTAATGCAAGAGGGGCCTGTCTGCTATAACACCAATGACAAGTAAAAGCATTGAACAACGCCTTCTCAACTGACTGTATCACGCAGTTGTGTTCAGTATGATTGTCCAAGGGCAATCTTCTTAAAGCAGATGCCTGCGTGACGTTCTTTCAATGCAGGTGACACACAAGCCAGAACAGATGGAGGCATATTTCAGAGCACGTGAAAAATCTCAAAACCCACAAAATGCCGGGTAAGGAAACAAAAGCCACTTGTCAGGAAGAAAACAATATACAGCTTGCGTGCTAATTATCAAAACTCAAAGAAAAGAGGGAATAGGAAAAGTCACCAGACCATTTAACCATCTCTATGAAACTGCCGTCGCTCCAGAGCTTGGAAGACTCTGTCGAGAATGGCAGAGAGAGCCACGCAAATGCAGTAATTCAGATCTAGGTGTTACACTTCAGCTTAAAAGATGATATTGTTGTACACACTGACGGTTCAGTCACCAAAGGTACATCAGACGGAGGATACGCAGTGAAGTAAAATGCCGAGCTATCCAGGAAAATAATGGTGCATGCAGTTTCACAAAATCAAAGCTAACAACGGAAGTAGAAACAGTAACACAATTACTCCACTGGCTCTATTCACAGACAAGCTTAGAACTCAACAAGCCATGATGCTGACTACATAAACTAGCTCCCAAAAGTGGAAATGAAATGGGAAGCCCTGGTAGGCGTGACGAAAATGTGCGGCCTTCCACTGGAGAGACTCATATGTATGCACTCAGTAAAACATGCAGGGGGGTGTACTGCCCAGGACGTGCAGGGGGATGTACTGCCCAGGACGTGCAGGGGGTGTACTGCCCAGGACATGCAGGGGGGGGTGTACTGCCCAGGACATGCAGGGGGGTGTACTGCCCAGGACATGCAGGGGGGTGTACTGCCCAGGACATGCAGGGGGGTGTACTGCCCAGGACATGCAGGGGGGTGTACTGCCCAGGACATGCAGGGGGGTGTACTGCCCAGGACATGCAGGGGGTGTACTGCCCAGGACATGCAGGGGGTGTACTGCCCAGGACATGCAGGGGGGGGGTGTACTGCCCAGGACATGCAGGGGGGTGTACTGCCCAGGACATGCAGGGGGTGTACTGCCCAGGACATGCAGGGGGATGTACTGCCCAGGACATGCAGGGGGATGTACTGCCCAGGACCTGCAGGGGGGGTGTACTGCCCAGGACATGCAGGGGGGGTGTACTGCGCAGGACATGCAGGGGGATGTATTGCCCAGGACATGCAGGGGGGGTGTACTGCCCAGGACATGCAGGGGGGGGTGTACTGCCCAGGACATGCAGGGGGGGTGTACTGCCCAGGACATGCAGGGGGGTGTACTGCCCAGGACATCAGGGGGGGGTGTACTGCCCAGGACATGCAGGGGGGTGTACTGCCCAGGACATCCAGGGGGGTGTACTGCCCAGGACATGCAGGGGGGTGTACTGCCCAGGACATGCAGGGGGTGTACTGCAGCAGAAACACCGGCAGGCAAGGCAATGATAAGAAACTGAATTACAGCTTGGCCGATCTGATGTGTCCAGATACTGTCACACATGACCTTGCCGTATGTCTCTGTCCAGATACATGTCACATGACCTTGCCGTATGTCTCTGTCCAGATACATGTCACATGACCTTGCTTTCTGTGTCTAAGTCCAAATACTATTGCATGTCTGTGCTCTCTGTCTGCGTCCAGGTATTTATTACATGAGCTTGCTTTATGTTTCTGTGTCCAGATACTGTCTGACGACCTTGCTTTATGTCCCTGTGTTTTAATATTACCTGACTTTGCTCCATGTCTGTGTGTCCGATTATTGTTATATGACCTTGCTTTATATCTCTACCTCGGATGTTACTACAGGACTTTGATGTTTGTCTCCTTGTGTAGATACTATTAGATGACCTTGCCTTATGTCTCTATCTCCAGATGTTACTACATGACTTTGATGTATGTCTCCTTGTCTAGATACTATTCGATGACCCTTGTTTTATGTCCAGATATTATTACATGACCCTACTTCGGGATCCTGTGAATCGGTTCATCAGCGCGAGTGGTTACACGTGCGACGAGGCGCCATCTGGAACGGCGTAAAATTGCTGTGTGAAGGGAAAGCACCAGCTGAAGGGGAAGTGGCCGGGTGCTATGAGGGTAAAAATTGGAAGGTAGGTATTGTAAAGAATACAGAGTGGAAAGGATGCAGAATGAAGGGAGATGACAGAGAGATGATAAAGGACGTGGAATGAAAGAGAGGTGTGGTAAAGGACATAGAATGGAATGTGGCAAAGGACGTAGAATGAAAGAGAGGTGTGGTAAAGGATGAAATAGAATGAAACAGAGGTGTGGCAAAGGACGTAGAATGAAAGAGAGGTGGTAAAGGCGTAGAATGAAAAGAGGTGTGGACATAGAATGAAAGAGAGGTGTGGCAAAGGACGTAGAATGAATGAAAGAGAGGTGTGGTAAAGGACATAGAATGAAAGGGAGGTGTGGTAAAGGACGTAAATGAAAGGACGTAGTAAATGAAATGAAAGGGAGGTGTGGTAAAGGACGTGGAATGAAGGAGAGGTGTGGTAAAGGACGTAGAATGAAAGAGAGGTGTGGTAACGAACGTAGCATGAAAGGGAGGTGTTTTAAAGGACGTGGAATAAAAGGAAGGTATGGATAAGGAGGTAGAATGAAAGGATTGTGTGGAAAAGGCCGTAGAGTGAAAGAGTTGTGTGGTAAATGACATAGAGTGAAAGGTTTGTGTGGTAAAGGAAGTAGAGTGAAAGGGTTGTGTAGTAAAGGGCTCAAACTGAAAGAGTTGTGTGGTAAAGGACGTAGAATGAAAGGGAGGTGTGGTCAAGGACGTAGAATGAAGGAGGGTGTGGTAAAGGACGTAGAATGAAAGGGGGGTGTGGTAAAGGACGTAGAATGAAGGGAGGTGTGGTAAAAGATGTAGAATGAAAGGGGGGTGTGGTAAAGGACGTAGAATGAAAGGGGTGTGTGTGGTAAAGGACGTAGAATGAAAGGGAGGTGTGGCAAAGGACGTAGAATGAAGGGAGGTGTGGTTAAGGACGTAGAATGAAGGGAGGTGTGGTTAAGGACGTAGCGTGAAAGGGATCTGTGGTAAAGGACATAGAAGGAAAGGTCTGCGTGTTAAAGGACGTAGTGGTAAAGGGAGGTGTGATTAGGGGAAGATGATGGGGGGGATTTAGTCTCAAAACAGACCTTGCGATTTGAAGGATGGTGTAAGGATGATTTGGAGTTTTTTCACTGAAAATGCAGCAAGTGAGTGCTATGTCAGTGTTAAGTGCCTGTCTAACTCATGTAGTGTTGCACGAAGAGCTGAAACTGTAGGGACTGTTGCAACAAGAGCTGAAACTGTAGGGACTGTTGCACGAAGAGCTGAAACTGTAAGGACTGTTATACCAAGAGCTGAAACTATAGGGACTGTTGCACGAAGAGCTGAAACTGTAGCGACTGTTGCTCTGCTGGAACGTGGCCCTGGGTGCACAGTCAAGGTGGCAGCAGCAGCCTGCTGGCATGTCCCCTGCCACTGAAGCATGGCCGTTGTCTGGGGTGTCATCACTGGGGACTCTTTCAGTGACTGACATGGATGCGGTGTCTTGTTGTAGAGAGGGGAGGGGCAGTACTAATTTAGATATAGGAGAGAACTGGCAGGAAGAGAGTGAATTACTGGTAGTGTGAGGACTGGGAAGCCTTTGTACAATTGTCGACACTGATGGTGAGACATAGTGGGCACAAAAAAGTGGTGAGGGGTTGGTGGTGGAGGGAGGAGACTGTGTCACTGGTGGAAAGAACAAGCGTTGGGTGTCACAGGCATGATTCGCGACGAGTTATGTGCATCTGCTGTGTGCATAGCCAGAGAGATTTTTTTTTAAATTTTCTTTCTTTCCCTTCTGGTTTTCCGGTGGACATTACTCAACGCCGAACCTTGACGAATTCAACTGATAAACTGGCACAGACCGGGTATGAATGTGGAAGCAGGAACATCTGTCCGTGCGCTCGCTGTCCCCGCTTGTTGGTCGGGTAGTGCTCGTTAATCCCCCACCTCCCACCCCTCCGGGTAAGAATATTTTATTTGGCACCATGTCGGTTCATTGTACGACAATTGTAGTTAACTGATGGCACTTTTGTTTAAACATTTTAGATCAGAATGTTCAGACTTTGTAATATTTGTGTTTGTTTTCGAAAGTGCTCAGTCAATTTGCTCGTTTGTGTGTTTTTTTGCTGAGTTGTATGGGTTTCGTCATTTCGATTCTGCTCTTTCTAATCTATCACTACTTTTGACGTTGAATAGTTGGTAGATTGGGCATTTATGGTGTTGTTCACTTTGTAGGGATTTTTCGTCTGGGATGCTGGCCTGGCTGGTTGTGTGCTCAGGTGGGAGTGCCTGAGCGGTCCTTCTTCCGCCTCCTGTGGTGTTGTAGCGTTCTGGGAGGCCAGGACATGCCTTCTCTTAAGTGCCTTCATCTTTGACAGCCATAGACCTGCCTACCTGAGACCTCCTGAGCAGCCGTGTTTTCCTTCCGGACGGCTGACCGACGGCTCTCCTTGCGACTTTGTCCCCTGTGCCCAGTCGCAGGTGTGGGACCAACTTCATTTTCCCCTGTGCCCAGTCGCAGGTGTTGGACCAGTTTCTTCTTCTGTGCCCAGACTCAGCAGTGATATTGTGTGGACTGCCTCAGTGCATCCGAAATTGAGGTCAGAGTGGTTTCTTTTCTATGTGTGTGTGTGCAAGTCAACCCCAGCTTGGACAGCAACACACCTGCTGTGTGACGTGATATCCAGAATCAGATCCAGAAAGACCTGAAGGATAATTCTCTGTAGGAAAGTAAACATCCTTTTTTGTTGACGTTGGTATTGTGTCATGTCATGAGTGATGATATGAATCCTTCACCCTCTTGTTACTGTATCATGTCATGAATGAAACTACAAATTATGTTCTAGCCTAACAGGGAATGTGGGTGCACACATATGTTAATGAATGAGATTACACTTACATGTTGATGTTGTCCGTGTGCTACAAGAAAAAAAATATCTCAATTTCATTGTTATTAAATGTGCGCTCCTCGCCAGATTCTGTATGTGCTATTATGTTGTAGGGTGGTGTGAGTGAGTGAAAGAAAGATTGATTTGGTGAAATACACAAATAACTTGCACGCCTTCAGACATCCAGGAGACAGATATTAGAGACCTTTTTGCAAGCATCCCTCACTCCACTCTGTGACATGATGACAGGTGAAAGGGAGACATAGGGTGTGTGTGCAGGATGAAGAGGATGACAAAGGGAGACATGGGGTGTGTGCAGGATGAAGAGGATGACAAAGGGAAACATGGGGTGTGTGCAGGATGAAGAGGATGACAAAGAGAGACATGGGGTGTGTGCAGGATGAAGAGGGTGACAAAGGGAGACTTGGGGTGTGCGCAGGATGAAGAGGATGGCATGTAAAAGGGAGACATAGGGTGTGTGCAGGATGAAGAAGGTGACAAAGGGAGACATGGGGTGTGTGTAGGATGAAGAAGGTGACAAAGGGAGACATAGGGTGTGTGCAGGATGAATAGGGGTGACAAAGGGAGACATAGGGTGTGTGCAGGGATGAATAGGGTGAGAAAGGGAGACATGGGGCGTGTGCAGGATGAAGAGGGTGACAAAGGGAGACATGGGGTGTGTGCAGGATGAAGAAGATGACAAAAGGGAGACATGGGGTGTGTGCAGGATGAAGAGGGTGACATGTAAAAGGGAGACATGGGGTGTGTGCAGGATGAAGCTGTCAAAGGGCAGACTCTCTCTCCTTGCTCCTTTGTGCCGCGCTTTACATGTGTTAGTGGTGTCTTCACTGTAAGCGAGCTTGTCTCCTCCACTGTGTGCATGGCTTCCTGCTGGTCAGGATGGTTGACCCTAAAAGTTTTCCATATATCTACAATTAGTGTGTGTCTACAGCTGGGAAGATGCTTCATCATACACACGCAACTGTTTGCAAAATGGGGTCTGTTGTATCTGTGATTTGGTCAGTGTTATCCCAAGCACAAAATGCTATTGTCGTCAGCCATGGATCGTGTAATGGGTCCCATGGCTGGTGTAAGCCTAACGCCCAACACGTGTCACAACAGAACTGAAGGCCGCTGGCTGGCACACACAGCGCCATGTGAGGCTTACAGCAATGGGTTTGAATACATCACAGCGTGCTGCTTTTCTCCTCGGTCATTCCTTTAAAAACGGTCCAGTGCATCAATACAACGCAGTAGCCTGCGTCACATTATTACATCTATTTCAAAACCCGATTGCGAAATCTGAACACTTCTTGTAGCAACAAACATAGTATTTTCAGCACTAAGAAGGAAAACATGTCACGCATCTGCCACCCGTAACGAGAGAGACAGACAGACAGAGAGACAGAGACAGAGACAGAAAGACTGAGACATAGAGAGACATAGAGAGACAGAGAGAGACAGAGACAGACAGACAGACAGACAGACAGATAAACAGACAGACAGGCAGACATACAGACAGACAGAGAGCGCATTTCTGTGTATGTGTGTAGTATGTGTGTGTGTGTGTGTGTGTGTGTGTGTGTGTGTGTGTGTGTGTGTGTGTGTGTGTGTGTGTGTGTGTGTGTGCGTGTGTGTGTGTGTGTGTGTGTGTGTGTGTGTGTGTGTGTGTGTGTGTGTGTGTGTGTGTGCTGATGCAGTGATGACGTTGCACACTGTGTTGTCAGGGCATCAGCCTTCAGCAGTTCATCAACTGCCCCCACAACCTGGCCTTTCAACCGCCAGACCCGCATGCTGGCCAACCTGTCTCTGGTGCACTGCTACAACACCACAGCCATGGCCCCCGCCCGCCGTAACGCCCTCCTGCTGGAGTCGGCCAAACGCAACCTGCTGGACATGGCCTTCTTCGGACTGACCGACTTCCAGGTCTTCTCCCAGTTCCTCTTGGAGCACACCCTGCACCTGAAAACTCCGCCGTTATGCACAGCAAGACAACCACACCCGCAGCAGCAGAAGCAGTGTTCCCACAGGGGTACCTGAGGCGGATCGCAGAGCTGAACCACCTGGATGTGGAACTGTACCAGTTTGCCAAGGACGTCTTCCTGCAGAGAGTGCAGCACGCCTACACCCAGGAGGGGCGGCCCCTGCCCCAGCAGCTGCAGGATCTCATGGTCCAACAGGCTGTTGTTTAGCGATAATGAACTGGAGGCAGGGGAATTCTGAGGGAAGAAATAGCGTGTTATTTATTAAGGCATTCCTTCAAATCCTGCTCAAGATTATGATAATGTCTGGAATTCAAAACACTTTTTTCAGCCTCATCTTCTATGCCACTCCTGTAGTACTGCCCCTAAACCCTCATGCCAGCCCCCTCCATTGTAACAGCCTGGGTTGTCCTGGCACAGCCCTGGTACCGGCAATGCACAGGGAGAATCAATGTCATAGGAAAATCGATGTCATAGGGAAATGAATGTCATAAGGAAACTAATGCGATAGGAAAATCAATGTCATAGGGAAGTCAATGTCATAGGGAAATCAATGTCATAAGGAAATAATGCGATAGGAAAATCAATGTCATAAGGAAATCAATGTTATAGGGAAATCAATGTCACACGAAAATCAGTATCATATAAATATCAATGTCATAGTGATATCAATGTCATAGGGAAATCAATGTCATAGGGATATCAATGTCACATGGAAATCAAGGTCATAGGGAAATCAAGGTCATTGGGAAAACATTGTCATAGGGGAAATCGATGTCTTAGGAAAATCAATGTCAAGGAGTTCAATGTCATAGGGAAATCGATGTCATAGGAAAATCAATGTTTTTGGAAAACCAATGTCATAAGAAAATCAACATAATAGGAAAATCAATGTCACTGGGAAATCAATGTCACAGGGAAATCAATGCCACCGGGAAATCAAAGTCGTAGGGAAATAAATGTCGAAGAGAAATCGATGTCATAAGGAAATCGATGTCATATGGAAATCAATGTCATGGGGAAATCAATGTCAAAAGGAAATCAATGTCATAAGGAAATCAGAGACATTGGGAAATCAATGTCCATGGGGAAATCAATGTCATATGGAAATCAATGTCATGGGGAAATCAATGTCAAAAGGAAATCAATGTCATAAGGAAATCAGAGACATTGGGAAATCAATGTCATATGGAAATCAACATCATAAGGAACTCAATGTCATAAGGAAATCAGTGTCATTAGGAAATCAATGCCAGTAGGAAATCAATGTCATTAGGAAATCAATGTCATGGGGAAATCAATGTCATAAGGAAATCAACGTCATAAGGAACTCAATGTCATAAGGAAATCAATGTCATAAGGAAATCAACGTCATAAGGAAATCAATGTCATTAGGAAATCAATGTCATATGGAAATCAATGTCACGGGGGAAAACAATGTCATAAGGAAATCAACGTCATAAGGAAATCAATGTCATGGGGAAATCAAAGACATGGGGAAATCAATGTTATAAGGAAATCAATTTCATGGGGAAATCAAAGACATGGGGAAATCAATGTCATAAGGAAATCAATGCCACAGGGAAATGCCACAACTCCTGGTTGGAGCCGGTCATGGGCCAAATTTTGCAACAAATAAAAATGCCTCTGATGGAAAATCGAACCCATGACACCCTAGCCGAAACTTTGCGACAATGCCTACTTTGTTACGTCCACTGGTATGAATTTAATGTTAGATTATATACTACTTAGAAAAAAAAAAAAAAAAAAAAAAAAAAAAAATATATATATATATATATATATATATATATATATATATATATTCTCTATTCAGTTATGAATTTTCTGGCTATTTTTTATATAAAGTGCTCAACCAACTTGGGAGCAGCCTAAAATGATGATAAAAGTAAAACTTAAAACCCGGGATTACAAGTTGTTTCGAGGTATTCTCTCTTCAGATCCCAGATCTTGGGATCTGAAGAGAGAATACCTCGAAACAACTTGTAATCCCGGGTTTTAAGTTTTACTTTTATCATCATTTATATATATATATATATATATATATATATATATATATATATATATATATATATATATATATATATATATATATAAAAGATCGCAAGTGGCATGAAATACGGTTTCTTACGTGCAGAGAATGTAGATTCAAAGGCAATTCTGCTTCATGCTGTTTTGTCCACATTGTTACAGATCCATCATCTTGGTCATAAAGTTAAGTGTCTGTGATCGGTTCTACCTCTTGTACGGTCACAGCTATGAAGCGCTGAATGCATGCTCATGACTCCTTACTGGGATAGTGCAAGTTCATTTGCAATGCAGATACTGGGCTTATATCACTTTACTGTAAAACAAAAGTGGAAACCAATTTTCGGCACGCCATATTTCGAGCAGTTATCCATATAGAGGAGAAAGATGATGGTGAAAAACATATCTTTTAAAAACAAAAAGGTGGTTTGGAGGAAAATTGGATAATCAAATGCACACATAATTTTCTAGTTAATTTTCTCGCAGCCCAAACCTTACTCGGCATCGTAATATAAGGTACCTAGCCCATTTTGTTCTTACGAAACAGACTTCTTTGAGTTTATAGGTAGTTTTCCAACTTCACTGAGCGAAAAGAATAGTTAGATTTTCCCATACAATCCTTTTCGAAGACTGTTCACTTTGGACATGCTTTGGGTGCCAACATCTAAACTCTATGCAGTCTTGAGTGAGCCGCTGCAGAAAGCAGCAGATTCGGACCTCTGGATTTTGCTCGTCCATCGCACAGCAGGTTGAAGTACGTTGTTAACATGACAGTGGAACCTGTAAGTACATATTTTATTTTCAAACTTTGGTTACAAAATTATTTGCCCTTTTACTTGTTTACTTCAGGGAGAGCTTCCAAATGATTTAATTGACCAAACTCTGAAAAATGTTTGAAAACTTGACCTAGTTGTCCGATGCTGACTAAGCCTGTTGAAATTATGTGAGTTAAACGTAAAAAAAAAAAAAATGTTTCATTTTTTCTCTAAAACCGAACTCCGTTTCTCCCAGATCTTTGGGTGAGAGTCCCCATGCTAGAACCGTCTGTACGTTCTCCATGTTAGTACCGTCTGTAGGTTCCCCTTGTTAGTACCGTCTATAGGTTCCCCATGTTAGTACCGTCTGTAGGTTCCCCATGTTAGTACCGTCTATAGGTTACCCACGTTAGTACCGTCTACAGGTTCCTCATGTTAGTACCGTCTGCAGGTTCCCATGTTAGTACCGTCTGTAGCTTCCCCATGTTAGTATCTTCTACAGGTTCCCCATGTTAGTACCTTCTGTAGTTCCCCATGTTAGTACCTTCTGTAGCTTCCCCATGTTAGTATCTTCTACAGTTCCCCATGTTAGTACCTTCTGTAGTTCCCCATGTTAGTACCTTCTGCAGGTTCCCCATGTTAGTACCGTCTGTAGGTTCCCATGTTAATACCGTCTACAGGTTTCCCTTATTAGTACCGTCTGTAGGTTGCCCTTGTTAGTACCGTCTGCAGGTTCCCTTGTTAGTACCTTTGTTAGTACCGTCTTCAGGTTCCCCATGTTAGTACCTTTGTTAGTACCGTCTGCAGGTTCCCCATGTTAGTACCTTTGTTAGTACCGTCTGCAGGTTCCCCATGTTAGTACCTTTGTTAGTATCGTCTGCAAGTACCCATGTTAGTACCTTCTTTAGTACCGTCTACAGGTTCCCCATGTTAGAACCTTTGTTAGTACCGTCTTTAGGTTCCCCATGTTAGTACCTTCGTTAGTTCCGTCTGTAGGTTCCCCATGTTAGTACCTTTGTTAGTTCCGTCTGTAGGTTCCCCATGTTTGTGCCGTCTGTAGGTTCCCCATGTTAGTACCGTCTGCAGGTTCCCCTTGTAAGTACCGTCTGAAGGTTCCCCTTGTTAGTACCGTCTACAGGTTCCCCTTGTTAGTACCGTCTGTAGGTTCCACATGTTAGTACCGTCTGTAGGTTCCCCATGTTAGTACTATAGTTCCGCATGTTAGTACCGTCTGTAGTTTCCCCATGTTAGTACTATAGGTTCCACATGTTAGTACCGTCTGTAGGTTCCCCTTGTTAGTACCGTCTGCAGGTTCTGTTCTGCATGTTAGTACCGTCTGTAGGTTCCCCATGTTAGTACTATAGGTTTCACATGCTAGTACTATAGGTTCCCCATGTTAGTACTACAGGTTTCCCTTGCTAGTGTCTTCTGTAGGTTCCCCATGTTAGTACCATCTGTAGGTTTCCCATGTTAGTACTATAGGTTCCCCATGTTAGTACCTTTGTAAGTGCCGTCTGTAGGTTTCCGATGCTAGTACCGTCTGCAGGTTCCCTTTGTTAGTACCGTCTGCAGGTTCTCATGTCAGAACCTTTGTTAGTACCGTCTGTGGGTTCTCCATGTTAGTACCGTCTCTAGATTCCCCATGTTAGTACCGTCTGCAGGTTGTCCTTGTTAGTACCGTTTGCAGATTCCCCTTGTTAGTACCGTCTGCAGGTTCCCTTGTAAGTACCGTCTGTAGGTTCCCCTTGTTAGTACCGTCTGCAGGTTCCCCTTGTTAGTACCGTCTGCAGGTTCCGCATGTTAGTACCGTCTGTAGGTTCCCCATGTTAGTACTATAGGTTTCCCATGTTAGTACTATAGGTTCCCCATGTTAGTACTATAGTTTTCCCTTGCTGTGTCGTCTGTAGGTTCCCCATGTTAGTACCATCTGTAGGTTTCCCATGTTAGTACTATAGGTTCCTCAAGTTAGTACTTTTGTAAGTGCCGTCTGTAGGTTCCCATTGCTAGTACCGTCTGTAGGTCCCCCTTGTTAGTATTGTCTGTAGTTTCCCTTGTTAGTACCATCTGTGTGTTCCTCATGTTAGTACCATCTGTAGGTTCCCCATGTTAGTACTATAGGTTCCCCATATTAGTAACTTTGTAAGTGCCGTCTGTAGGTCCCGATGCTAGTACCGTCTGTAGGTTCCCGTTGTTTATATTGTCTGTAGTTTCCCTTGTTAGTACCGTCTGTAGGTTCCCCGTGTTTGTACCGTCTGTAGGTTCCCCTTGTTAGTACCGTCTGTAGGTTCCCTTGTTAGTACCGTCTGTAGGTTCCGCATGTTAGTACGGTCTGTAGGTTTCCCTTGTTAGTACCGTCTGTAGGTTCCCCTTGTTAGTACCGTCTATAGGTGCCCCTTTTTAGTACCGTCTATAGGTGCCCCTTTTTAGTACCGTCTGTAGGTCCCCTTTTTCGTACCGTCTGTAGGTTCCACTTTTTCGTACCGTCTGTAGGTTCCACTTTTTAGTACCGTCTGTAGGTTCCCCGTGTTAGTACCGTCTGTAGGTTCCCCATGCTAGTTCCGTCTGTAGGTTCCCCTTGTTAGTACCGTCTGTAGGTTCCCCATGTTAGTTCCGTCTGTAGTTTCCCCGTGTTAGTACTGTCTTCAGCTGTGGCGTGGCCACTATCTGCCCTCGGTAATTCGCCAGGCGTAGAGTGCCATGTCTGTCACCAAAGCCGAGTTCCGTGCTGTCATCTGTTTATACCTTAGCATATAGAGGTAGCTGCAAGCTTCACAATTCTGGCAGTGATGTCGGTGAGTGTCCTCAGGCTGTCTGACACAGGGTTACATTCTCAGCACTGAGCACTGAGTCGGGGGTGGTAATGTCGGCAAAGGATTTCCGTTTAGTTACCCTAGAGAACTGTGTGTCCCTAGTGTGGTCAGACAGGGAAAACGAATCGGGGAGAACAAGATTGTGGGGAAGGATGGGAGGACAGTGTTTGTTCCCCTTTAAAAATCCAGCGTTGTGTGTGTGTGTGTGTGTGTGTGGGGGGGGGGGGGGGGGGGGGGGGGGGGAGATGGAGGGGGGGGGAGACAGCTGTAATACAAGGTGTAAAACTGTTCCCTATTGTTTGGTTTACCCTTCTTTTTGTAACTTTTCTTCAATGTATATTCGTAATTGGTTCAGGCCCTTAGGTTTTTGTTCTGTTTGTGTACGGGACGTAT
>JADBJO010008598.1:35000-55000 GCA_016801955.1 Conus betulinus
CACACACACACACACACACACACACACACACACATACGCCTGTTCTTTCTTCCAGTATCAATTACTGGTTTTCTAGTCGAGCTAATGGAGACAGCGGCCACTAGGTCACCGTCACAATGAGGAAGAAGCAGTGTTTCAATCTGTAGTCCTGGTGAGAGTCTTGAGGCTAAGAGTGCTAGAGAGAGAAAACCAACAGCAACCCTGTGTCAGATCTCACACAACGCTGGCCAGCCAAGCTTTCCGCACGTGTTAAGGGACCCCCCCCCCCCCCCACCACCTCATCTATGAATATAGGAACCAAGTCCCTTCCTGGCGTCAGATTCCAGGCCTTTACAGTTAGTTCCCATGACGCCTCCCCCAATATTCCCATTCCATTCATGTTAATCAGTGTTGGTGTGGGGCCACACAGCATGCATTTTGATGTTGATAAGGAAAACAGGAGAAAGAATCAAAGTTTGTTCCCAATAAAAACACAGATCCTATAGGACCTGTCTAGAAATAGATGTAAAAATCAGACAGGGCCTTGGTGTATCAATTTAGGTATGTTACCTAACAACGCATTGGCGGTGCTGTTGTCATAGAATATAACTCTTAATAAGGTAAGGAAAGTTGCCATGGTCATGTGTAAACAATGGTGACAGTGTGTGGCCGTCATCCACATTAATTATCATTATTTCCTTTATGGAAAACGTGGGATATAAAAAGCATAGAAACTCGCCTTCAGTGGCTTTATTGTAACAACCGTGCTTGTGTGTGTGTGTGTGTGTGTGTGTGTGTGTGTGTGTGTGTGTGTGTGCGTGCGTGCGTGCGTGCGTGCGTGCGTGCG
The DNA here is from genome assembly GCA_016801955.1 of Conus betulinus. Classification (NCBI taxonomy): domain Eukaryota; kingdom Metazoa; phylum Mollusca; class Gastropoda; order Neogastropoda; family Conidae; genus Conus; species Conus betulinus. The sequence continues at coordinate 35,827 of JADBJO010008598.1, forward strand.
TGCGTGTGTGTGTGTGTGTGTGTGTGTGTGTGTGTGTGTGCGTGTGTGTGTGTGTGTGTGTGTGTGTGTGTGTGTGTGTGTGTGTGTGTGTGTGTGTGTGTGTGTACGCCATAGGGTAACGGCCCCATGCGGCTAACTTGTGCTGGGTCTCCTCTGTAACTGGTGGCAAAAATTCGAATAAAAAGTGGTTCAGTGTAACTTGACCTTACGTTGTTTGATGTGTGTGTTACTGTTTATTTGCTGGCAAATGTTAGAAAGATTTCTCTCACACACACACCAAGTCTGAAGGCCGGCCTGGAGTTTCAGCAGAAGTCTGTAGGCTGGCCTTTGTGTTTCAGCAGAAGTCTGTAGGCTGGCGTTGTGTTTCAGTAGAAGTCTGAAGGCTGGCGTTGTGTGTGTGTGTGTGTGTGTGTGTGTGTGTGTGTGTGTGTGTGTGTGTGTGTGTGTGTGTGTGTGTGTGTGCGTTTCAGCAGAACTCTGAAGGCTGGCCTTGTGTTTCAGCAGGGAAACAGGTTCACACAAGTTTTGTTATAAGATGCTTGACTGTCCATCGTGTTAGCTAAACTTCAGAATCGTTGGCGGGAGTGGCTGTTGTCTGGCGCTGATCACTCTGACTTTCATTCAAACGACGAACAAACAAGGTTCCTTAGCAGACGGCCACAGGTCCAGGTACTATATCCACTGACTCACCATTTATGGTGATGAAAACGTGTAGCCCGCAGACGCGCCTGATTTCTGGCTTCCGTCCATTGGTTGAAAGAGTGGACTGTTGTTCAGAGATGAAGCCGTCACAGAACCAAGACGCCCTCGTAGGCTGCAGCTGGTCAGTAAGGGCATGTCACCTCAGCCAGAACAAACTGGTCACTACACTTGCCGGACAGGCTTGCAGGCCTCGGCACCCTGTGGATATTCAGAGCAGACCGATGCTCTTCAGGTGACGACAGTGTGTTCACAGCACTGTTGTTCTTCAGGTGATGGCAGTGTGTTCACAGCAGACCATGTTGTATAGCGGTGTGTTCACAGCACTGTTGTGATAGCGGTGTGTTCACAGCACTGTTGTTGTGATAGCGGTGTGTGTTCACAGCACTGTTGTTGTGATACCAGTGTGTCCATAGCACTGTTGTTGTGATGGCATTATGTTCACAGCACTGTTGTTGTGATGGCATTATGTTCACAACACTGTTGTTGTGAAGGCAATGTGTTCACAGCACTGTTGTTGTGATGGCAGTGTGTTCACAGCACTGTTGTGTGTGAGGGCAGTGTGTTCACAGCACAGTTGTTGTGAAGGCAGTGTGTTCACAGCACTGTTGTTGTGATGGCAGTGTGTTCACAGCACTGTTGTTGTGATGTCAGTGTGTTCACAGCACTGTTGTGATGTCAGTGTGTTCACAGCACTGTTGTTGTGATAGCAGTGTGTGTTCACAGCACTGTTGTTGTGATGGCAGTGTGTTCACAGCAGACTGACTGTTGTTGTGATGGCAGTGTGTTTCACAGCACTGTTGTTGTGATGGCAGTGTGTTTACAGCAGACTGTTTTTATGATGACAGTGTGTTCACACCACTGTTGTTGTGATGGCAGTGTGTGTTTACAGCAGACTGTTGTTGTGATGGCAGTGTGTTCACAGCACTGTTGTTGTGATGGCAGTGTGTTTACAGCTCTGTTGTTGTCATGACAGTGTGTTCACAGCACTATTGTTGTGACTGCAGTGTGTTCACAGCACTATTGTTGATATGGCAGTGTGTTCACAGCACTGTTGTTGATATGGCGGTGTGTTCACAGCACTGTTGTTGTGATGGCAGTGTGTTCACAGCGCTATTGTTGTGACGGCAGTGTGTTTCACAGCACTATTGTTGATATAGCGGTGTGTTCACAGCACTATTGTTGATATTGCAGTGTGTTCACAACAGACTGTTGTTGTGATGGCAGTGTGTTCACATCAGACATTTGCTGTGACGGTAGCGTGTTCACAACACTGTGGTTGTGATGGTAGAGTGTTCACAGCAGCACAGTTGCTGTGGTGACAGTGTGTGTGTTCACCTCAGACTGTTGTGATGGCAGTGTTCACAGCATTGTGGTTGTGATGGCAGTGTGTTCACCGCAGACTGTTGTTGTGATGACAGCGTTCACAGCACTGTTGTTGTGATGGCAGTGTGTTCACAGCAGACTGTTGTTGTGATGGCAGTGTGCTTACAGCAGACTGCTGTTGTGATGGCAGTGTGTTCACAGCAGACTGTTGTTGTGATGGCAATGTGTTCACAACACTGTTGTTGTGATGGCAATGTGTTCACAGCAGACTGTTGTTGTGATGGCATTGTGTTCACAGCAGACTGTGGTTGTGATGGCAGTGTGTTCACAGCAATGTTGTTATGATGGCATTATGTTCACAGCAGACTGTTGTTGTGATGGCTCTGTGTTCACAGCAATGTTGTTGAGATGGCAGTGTGTTCACAGCAGACTGTTGTTATGATGACAGTGTGTTCACAGCACCGTTGTTGTGATGGCAGTGTGTTCACAGCACTGTTGTTGTGATGGCAGTGTGTTCACAGCAGACTGTTTTTATGATGGCAGTGTGTTCACAGCACTGTTGTTGTGATGGCAGTATGTTCACAGCACTGTTGTTGTGATGGCAGTGTGTTCACAGCAGACTGTTGTTATGATGGCAGTGTGTTCACAGCAGACTATTGTTGTTATGGCAGTGTGTTCATCGCAGACTATTGTTGTGATGGCAGTGTGTTCTTAGCAGACTGTTGTTGTGATGGCAGTGTGTTCACAGCACTGTTGTTGTAATGGCAGTGTGTTCACAGCAGACTATTGTTGTGATGTCAGTGTGTTCACAGCAGACTGTTTTTATGATGGCAGTGTGTTCACAGCAGACTGTTGATGATATCAGTGTGTTTCACAGCAGACTATTGTTATGATGGTAGTGTGTTCACAGCACTGTTGTTGTGATGGCAGTGTGTTCACAGCAGACTGTTGTTGTGATGGCAGTGTGTTTTCACAGCAGACTGTATGATGATACCAGTGTGTTCACAGCAGACTGTTGTTATGATGGCAGTGTGTTGACAGCACTGTTGTTGTGATGGCAGTGTGTTCACAGCAGACTGTTGTGATGGCAGTGTTTTCACAGCACTGTTCTTGTGATGGCAGTGTGTTCACAGCAGACTGTTGTTGTGAAGGAAGTGTGTTCACAGCACTGTTGTTGTGATGGCAGTGTGTTTACAGCAGACTGTTGTTATGATGGCAGTGTGTTCACAGCACTGTTGTTGTGATGGCAGTGTGTTCACAGCAGACTGTTGTTATGATGGCAGTGTGTTCACAGCAGACTGTTGTTGTGATGGCAGTGTGTTCACAGCACTGTTGTTATGATGGCATTATGTGTTCACAGCAGACTGTTGTGTGTGATGTCAGTGTGTTCACTGTACTGTACTGTTTTTGTGATGGCAGTGTGTTCACAGCACTGTTGTTGGGATAGCAGTGTGTTCACAGTACTGTTGATGTGATGGCAGTTGTTTGCAGCAGTGTTGTTGTGATGTCAGTGTGTTTCACTGTACTGTTGTTGTGATGGCAGCGTGTTCACAGCACTGTTGTTGTGATGGCAGTGTGTTCACAGTAGACTGTTGTTGTGATGGCAGTGTGTGTTCACAGCAGACTGTGGTTGTGATGGCAGTGTGTGTTCACAGCAATGTTGTTTTTGATGGCATTATGTTCACAGCAGACTATTGTTGTGATGGCTGTGTGTTCACAGCACACTGTTGTTGTGATGGCAGTGTGTTTACAGCAGTCTGTTGTTATGATGGCAGTGTGCTCACAGCAGTGTTGTTGTGATGGCAGTGTGTTCACAGCACTGTTGTTATGATGGCAGTGTGTTCACAGCACTGTTGTTGTGATGGCAGTGCGTTCACAGCAGACTGTTGTTGTGATGGCAGTGTGTTTTCACAGCACTGTTGTTGTGAAGGCAGTGTGTTCACAGCAGACTGTTGTTGTGATGGAGTGTGTGTTTACAGCACTGTTGTTGTGATGGCAGTGTGTTTACAGCAGACTGTTGTTGTTATGATGGCAGTGTTTTCACAGCACTGTTGTTGTGATGGCAGTGTGTTCACAGCAGACTGTTGTTGTGATGGCAGTGTGTTCACAGCACTGTTGTTATGATGGCATTATGTTCACAGCAGACTGTTGGTGTGATGTCAGTGTTTTCACTGTACTGTTTTTGTGATGGCAGTGTGTTCACAGCACTGTTGTTGTGATAGCAGTGTGTGTTCACAGTACTGTTGATTTTGATGGCAGTTGTTTGCAGCACTGTTGTTGTGATGTCAGTGTGTTCATTGTACTGTTGTTGTGATGGCAGCGTGTTCACAGCACTGTTGTTGTGATGGCAGTGTGTTCACAGCAGACTGTTGTTGTGATGGCTGTGTGTGTTCACAGCAGACTGTGGTTGTGATGGCAGTGTGTTCACAGCAATGTTGTTGATGATGACATTATGTTCACAGCAGACTGTTGTTGTGATGGCTGTGTGTGTTCACAGCACTGTTGTTGTGATGGCAGTGTGTTCACAGCACTGTTGTTGTGATGGCAGTGAGTTCACAGCAGACTGTTGTTATGATGGCAGTGTGTTTACAGCAGACTGTTGTTGTTGTGATGGCAGTGTGTTCACACAGCACTGTTGTTGTGATGGTAGTGTGTTCACAGCAGCACTGTTGTTATGATGGCAGTGTGTTCACAGCACTGTTGTTGTCATGGCAGTGTGTTCACAGCACTGTTGTTGTGATGGCAGTGTGTTCACAGCAGACTGTTGTTATGATGGCAGTGTGTTCACAGCAGACTATTGTTTGATATGGCAGTGTGTTTCATCGCACTGTTGTTTGTGATGGCAGTGTGTTCTTAGCAGACTGTTGTTGTGATGGCAGTGTGTTCACAGCACTGTTGTTGTGATGGCAGTGTGTGTTCACAGCAGACTATTGTTGTGATGGCAGTGTGTTCACAGCAGACTGTTGTTATGAATACAGTGTGTGTTTCGCAGCAGAGTGTGGTGATGATGGCAGTGTGTTCACAGCAGACTGTTGTTATGATGGCAGTGTGTTCACAGCACTGTTGTTGTGATGGCAGTGTGTTCACAGCAGACTGTTGTTATGATGGCAGTGTGTTCACATCAGACTGTTATGATGATGGCAGTGTGTTCACAGCAGACTGTTGTTGTGATGGCAGTGTGTTCACAGCACTGTGTTGTTGTGATGTCAGTGTGTTTACAGCAGACTGTTGTTATGATGGCAGTGTGTTCACAGCACTGTTGTTGTGATGGCAGTGTGTTCACAGCAGACTGTTGTTATGATAGCAGTGTGTTCACAGCAGACTGTTGTTGTGATGGCAGTGTGTTCACAGCACTGTTGTTATGATGGCATTGTGTTCACAGCAGACTGTCGTTGTGTGATGTCAGTGTGTTCACTGTACTGTTTTTTGTGATGGCAGTGTGTTCACAGCACTGTTGTTGTGACAGCAGTGTGTTCACAGTACTGTTGATGTGATGGCAGTTTTTGCAGCAGTGTTGTTGTGATGTCAGTGTGTTCATTGTACTGTGTTGTGATGGCAGCGTGTTCACGGCACACTGTTGTTGTGATGGCATTGTGTTCACAGCAGACTGTTGTTGTGATGGCAGTGTGTTCACAGCAGACTGTTGTTGATTGTGTCTACAGCACTGTGTCTACAGTGTGTTGTTGTGTGTGGCAGTGTGTTCACAGCACTGTCGTTGTGATGTCAGTATGTACACAGCATTGTTGTTGTGATGGCAGTATGTTCACACCACTTTTGCTGTGATGGGTTTTCACGGCACACTGTTGTTGTGATAGCAGTGTGTTCACAGCAGACTGTGTTGTTTATGATGGCAGTGTGTTCGGAGCACTGTTGTTGTGATGGCAGTGTGTTCACAGCACTGTTGTTGTGATGGCAGTGTGTGTTCACAGCAGACTGTTGATGTAATGGCAGTGTGTTCACAGCAGACTGTTGTTGTGATGGCAGTGTGTTCACAGCAGACTGTTGTTCTTTAGTTGATGGCAGTGTGCACACCCAGGTCGTGAACGGTTTAATGAGGCGGCGCCACTTCCCACACTTCAAGACCCAAGAAAATTGGCCCTGCCCAGGTCTGCTCATACCCAACATGTCACAAACCGTAGACGTCTAGCCACACCCAACATGTCACAAACTGTAGACGTCTAGCCATACCCAACATGTCACAAACTGTAGATGTCAGTTCATATCTAACGTGTCACAAACTGTAGATGTCTAGCCATACCCAACATGTCATAAAGTGTAGGTGTCAGTTCATATCCAACGTATCACAAACTATAGATGTCTAGCCACACCCAACGTGTCACAAACTGTAGGTGTCTGATCATATCCAGCGTGTCACAAACTGTAGATGTCTAGCCATACCCAACGTGTCACAAACTGTAGGTGTCTGATCATACCCAGCGTGTCACAAACTATAGATGTCTAGCCATACCCAACGTGTCACAAACTGTACTTATGATCACACCCCAGCGCGCGTCACAAACTGTAGATGTCTAGTCATACCCAATGTGTCACAAACTGTAGATATCTGCTCATACCCAGCGCGTCACAAACTGTAGATGTCTGATCATACCCAACGTGTCACAAACTGTAGATGTCCGACCATACCCAACGTGTCACAAGCTATAGATGTCTGGCCATACCCAACGTGTCACAAACTGTAGATGTCTGGCCACACCCAACATGTCACAAACTGTAGTTGTCTGGTCATACCCAACGTGCCACAAACTGTAGATGTCTGGCCATACCCAACGTGTCACAAACTGTAGTTGTCTGGCCATACCCAACGTGTCACAAACTGTAGATGTCTGGCCATACCCAACGTGTCACAAACTGTAGTTGTGTTTGGTTATACCAAATGTGTCATGAACTGTAGATGTGGTCATACCCAACGTGTCACAAACTGTGAAACTACTCATACCCAACGGGTTACAAATTGTAGATTTGGTCATACACGCAACGTATCACAAACTGTAGAACTAGTCATACACAACGTGTCACAAACTGTTATTTCGTCATAATATCAGCGAGATGTTTACTGTCTGGCGTTGTCGTTACTGATTTTTGCAATGTTAAAAGAGAACCCAATTGTTTGCACGGTTTGTGTCATACGTCAGCATCATTGATTCCAAGGGAGAATTTCTTGCTGTTCCATATTTTGTTCAGCTGATTGAATGCTGATGTTGCCTTTCCAATACGACACCAGTTCATGGTCGAGGTCATTGGCGTTGTTGATAGAGCTGCCTAGGTATGTGAAGTTCTCTAGTTCTTCCACTTGTTTTTGGTCGATGAGAACGTCTGTTGGCCCATGTGTGTTTACCGGTCAGCATGTTTTTAGTCTTTTGGCAGCCTGCAAAACTTGCTGATATTGTCTACAAGCATTTGCAGATCTTAAGTGGTGCTTGCAAGAGTGGCAATGACATCGGCAAAATCCAGATCTGAAAGGCTGTTTCTTCTGTCTACTTAATTCCCTTTCCTTGAATTGCGTGTTTCAAAACTCAGTCAATGACAAGTGAAAGAGGAGAGGGGGGAGGATACAACCTTGTCTTACCCCGGTGACAACTTTAAACCAGTCACTGTAGCCGTCCTGACTCTGCGCGTGGAGTTTATGTAAATCTGCTCTATGGCCAAAACAACTCTGTCCAGATGCTGTAGGACTCATAATTGTCCACAGTGATGGCCTGTAGACACTGTCAAATGCTTTGGTGATGTCAATGAAGCTGATGGCCAGGGGTACTTGGTGCTCTCCACACTTCTCAATGATCTGTCTTAGTGTGAAGATCTGTTCCACACAGGATCGTTTCGGGCGGGCGGAAGCCTGCTTGTTGTTCCCTGAGTTCATGTCCACTACGTCGTGCAGCAGTCGGTTAAGCATGACCCGGAAGTACACATTTCCTGGGTATTGACAGTAGAGTAACTCCTCCCCAGTTGTCGCACTCTGAAGGCTGCCTTTGGGGGGGGTGGGGGGGGGGATACAGACGACTTCGCCATTTTTCTAATCCTCTGGTTCGACGATGGAGTTCCAAACCTAGTTACAGAGACTGCACATCCAAGAGACGATGCAGTCACCACCACCTTTAAGCATTTCCGCTGCCATTCCATCGAGCCAGGGGACATGGTCTTTAATGTCTTGATGGTTGTTCTGATATCCTCTTCAGTGAAGTCATCGGTGTTGATTGGAAGTAGGAGGGTTGGATCTTCCCCCAGCCCCCCCCCCCCCCCCCCCCCCCAGTTTGGTGTGGACTCAGGTCCGTTAAGAACTTCTCTAAAGTGCACGGCCCATCTTGCAAGCTTTTTTTCTCGCCTCTTGACAGAAGCGTGCCTTGCCTTCACAGGTCCAGAGCCAGTCCTCACGGTACCAGTTACCTTCTTTGCGATCTGGTAGACAGCTCTCAGGTCGTTGCGTTTGACAGCTTCTTCGGCATCTTCTGCTCGCTTATCCAGCCAATCCCTTTTATCTTTCTGGGCATTTCGCCTGTCCTTCTCGATGTATTCCTGGTAGTACGCTGCTTGGTCTGAGGAGCAGCTGTGTTTCTTCATGTGGGGTTCTTTTCTCTCTGCTATCAATTCCCATGTGTCATCACTGACCCACGATACTCGCAGTGGCTTCTTAAGAAGCCACTCAAAAATGTCATGTAACAATTATAAACATGGTTTCATAAGTCTGTACATTTCAGCTTAGTCATCAGTTTTATATACCGAATTTGATGGAAGGTTTTTCTTAATCAAAAAAGTTGCCAGTACTTTTTTCCCCCAAACTGTTGCTTTCCCTTTGGTCTTATTTTAACCAGGTGGTCAGCTGTTGCTATACCCTTTCAAAACCTGCTAGGTTATCAGGGAGTTTTCTGCAGAGCACTGGGTTACTCTTTTGAGTACAACTCGTCCCGTCAATTTGCCCTCATTCGATGTCACAAAAATGGGTCGAAAGCCACTTCTTTTGACCGCGGTTTTTCTTGTTAAGAACATGAACAATAATCGATTTTTTCCATTTGGATGGCATGCTTCAATTTGACCAGTAGTTCTGTAAAAATAATGAAAGTTACCTTGTAAATTTTTCAGCATTTTGTCCAGTTCTTCTGAAGTTTTTTTTTCTTGTTTTCAAGCAAAACAAGAATGCATCTTTTATTTCCTGTAAAGGAATTGAAATATCAATGTAAAGTTCATTACTTTTTTACCATCACAGTAAGTTACATTAGAGACATCTGTCTGTCCAAACATTTTTTTTTTCTGATAAACCGGCTGATGAGCTATTCCATGCAAACATCTCTAAAGATACCCCTGGTTTATCATGCGAAGAGAGCAAACCCCTTGTTATCCAGTCCTATAGGGCACTGTGGAAAAGTTACACCACTGATCATCTCTTTTACCTTTCTCCAAACATTTTGTTGGTCTTTGTGATCACGTACGTTATTCACACAGAATATAAACCAGCATTGCTGTTTAGCTTGATCTATAACTCTGTTACTATGATGTCAGACGACCGTTCTCCCAAGCTTACACAGAGACGCCGTGGTCATCCGCACGCAGCACAATCTGCTCCATTCACTCAATACAAAGACCAAGCAATAACATCTCATTTCTCCCCTCTGGTAAATAAAACAAACACACCAGACATTTATTTACTCTTGATTTCTTTTCGGCTATTTATTACAGACAAACTTAATAGTTCAAAAATGGAAAAAAGTTCCATATATATGATTCGTTTCTTCTTTTTTGTTTTTAATTTGTGATCCTCACATCACCATATAAATCAAATTAATTCAACGTCATTTCGTGACCATTTGTCCCTTTCACAATAAATTTTAATTAGGGTATCTTCAGTCACAACATTTCTTCACGTTATTTAAATCCAACAGTCCCTTTACACAATAAGGCGCTCTACAAATTACAGCAGCCTTTTGGCATCATTGGCCTACTTAAATATTTAGAAAAACATATAACAACTTTTTTTTTCATTACACTGATTAACCATACTTCACTCTTTGGACAAATGTAGGGTTTTCTGTACAGTCTTTTCACTGGCTTATGTCTACACTTCACAAGCTCGAAGGTTTGTTTCTACAAACATTTTAGGCAAAAATATATATCGTCTCTTTAGAGCATGGCGTTCTTCAATCCATGAGACCTTAACTAAGAAGTTCTTTCGAGTTCACGGGAGTAGTGTTAGCCTTGTCTGGCATTCATTTAAACAAGCCTCGTGACCCAATCATAGTAAAAGGTGTTCTCGTGTGAAAAGAGACAAAAAACTTAAACCAAAGTAAATGAATGAAATTAGACTCACCAACGATGGACTCACTCCTCCGGTAGCGAACACTGACCTACCTGATGTGCGAACGGGGAATGATTTGGAAATCCTTTTAAAGTTCGATTTTTTTATGGAATTACCAAACTTGTTCGCGAACTTGCCGTCCTATCTGCACGACCTCGCCAGCAGGAGTTTGGCAATGCAAATAAGCATGAAACTTTTGTTTTAAAAATAAGAATAGTAACTTTTCTCTTTTTTTCTCTCTCTAGTAACCGCCCCCGCCCCTGACGCCCTCTCTCTCTCTCTCTCTCTCTCTCTCTCTCTCTCTCTCTCTCTCTCTCTCTCTCTCTCTCTCTCTCTCTCTCTCTCCACTTTATTAAAAGATAAACAGTTTGATCGGTTTAAGAAACCAAAAAATAAAGTTACATCTATGCTACACAGTTCAAAACAGAAATATTTTAGAAACCTAGTTTATAACAAACTAAAAATAACTCAAAACCAATTTGGAAGGCCATAAACATTCTTTCACACAAGAATTCTGACAAAACATACACAAATCCGAGTGATATATCTGCTGATACTCTAAACCATCATTTTTCTAATATTGCTGATCAAACAGTGAAACACGATGGCTCGAAAGCCAATGACTTAAAACTCTTGATCGATTACAGTGAGTCTAAAGGGATTAAATCAGAATTAGTTATTCCCCCTATAAAGTTATACGATGTTTACTTCTATCTTGTGCATATGAAGCAAACAGGTCCACGTAGTCTTGATGACTTAGATGGAAAGATTTTGAAACTCAGTGCCCCTCTCATTGCTGACTCCTTGACTTTTCTATATAACCTTTGTATAGATAAATGTTATTTTCCAAATATTCTCAAAGCAAGCTAAGATAATACCAATCTACAAATCTGGCGATAAAACTGATCCTTTGTAATTACAGACCCATTTCACTTATTTCTGTTCTCTCCAAACCATTAGAAAAAAACATGTTAACAAACATGCCATGTCTCATATCTCAAAGTACGATTTGCTTCATCCCAGCCAGTCTGGATTTAGAGCTAACCATTCTTGCCACACAGCACTATCAAATCTCGTTGATCAATGGTTAACCAATATTGATGATTTGAAATTTACCGGAGTTTTGTTCGTTGATTTTGCAAAAAGGATTCGATGTTTATAGACCACACATTATTACTGAAAAAAACTGGTACTTTACAAATCCTCTGATAAACCCCCTTTTACTAATAAAATCGTTTCTTACTGACGTCAGCATACAGTCTTCTTACGTAACAAGCAGTCCATTTTTTACGACAAAAATACGGTGTACCACAAGGATCGGTTCTTGGTCCACTTCTTTTTCTACTCTACGTAAACGATCTACCCTTATACATAAAAGGTTCCTGCGAGCTTTTCGCTGATGACACGTCTGTTCATTCTAACCACTCTAACCTCCATCAGTTATCCGTTAAAATGCAAAAGAATGTCGACCAATTAGTTAATTGGACTAAGCTCAATCACATGTCTTTAAATGAAAAAAAAACTAAGTATATGATTATAACGTCGCGGCAAAAAAGACAAAACATAACTTCTGTAATGCCCTCTATATACATAGGTGTAAACCAGCTTGAAGAAGTCAGTACCCATAAAGTTCTGGGAGTCACCTTAGATCACAATCTCACCTGGGCACCCCATATTGCTTGCTTAAGCAAACGCGTGTCACAAAAAGTATTCCAGCTGACAAAAATAAAAAAAAATTCTTGATAAACGCACGTAAGCACTTTTACCATGCATATATTCAATCATTTATTGATTATGCCTCTACTCTTTATGATTCGTGTAGTGCTAATTCACTGAAACCTCTAGCCAGTGTTAATAAACGAGCCCTCAAGGCTATACTTCTAAAATCATCTTCATTAACCCCTCAAGACTATATCAAACTAAACATTCTTCCTTTGTCACTCAAACTTCAATACAACAAAGCAATAATGATGTACAGAATTATGAACGGTTACGCACCTTCTACTCTAACCGCTTAAATTTCCTCTCAATCAGTCACGTTACACTAATAATATACTTATCCGTCGACCAAGAACTGATCTTTTCAAAACTAGTCTTATCTACTCCGGCGAACACTTTGGAATTCCCTACCAATAAACATAAAAAAAAAAAAAAAAGGGGGGGGGGGGGAGCATTAATTCTTTTAAGACAGCCTATAAAAATTCCTTATTCAAAACATTGTATCATTTTAAACAACTCTTGCATAAATCCTTATTCATAAACTAAATCATTTCATGCTTATTTCAAATGTGAATAGAAGGTTACAAACCAATTATCTAAAAGTATATACTTGTATTCCTCTATGCCTTAATTACTTTATGAGTATGTGTGTGTGCGTGTAAAAGTGGAGGGGGTAAACGGCACTATATTTACCATACATCGATACCTCCCTCCATAACTTCCCCTGCTTCACTTACTCCCTCCCCCTCCATTTCCCCATCCCAATTCCCTCCCACTTTATTTTCCACTTCCCCCCCCCCTCTCCCCCTCCCCCCTCCCCTTTCCCCCCCCCCCCCCCCCCCCCCAATGCATTTATAGTATTGTTAGTTCTCATATTTTGTCAATGATATTGACTTCAGTTGTATAGCAAATTAATTGATTGGTTATTCTGTACATATTTGTGTGTGTGTGTGTGTGTGTGTGTGTGTGTGTGTGTGTGTGTGTGTGTGTGTGTGTGTGTGTCCCCAGGACTGGGTGAAAAAAACGTGTTTCTATACTTATCCTATTACCCTGGTAAAATAAAATTTCACGTTTCGTTTCGTTTCGTTTCTCTCTCTCTTATACAAATTCTTGCGTGACGCTCAGGTAAAATCGATCAACGACAGAACCCTTTTGATTACAGTTCAACCCTAGAAGACTCAAGTATGGGTAAATGATAACCAATAACGTTTTACGTTGTCCGTTCCTTTACCATGCGGACCCGTCCCGACTGGGGCGCATGACCCCCCCCCCCCCCCCCCCCCCTCCCTCCTGGGTTAAGAATTTCCCAAAGGGGAATTCTGGAAATTCCAAGGAGAAAAGAGCGTTACAAAATCAATATAACATGAATTATCGTTATTTCAAAAGATAGGCAATAAAACAGTGAAATGACGGACATAAACAAACAATATCAACATTTTGCACATGTCAGTATTTCAGAGCATAAATCAAGACAATGAGCCTATATAGCACGCAAACCACAAGCTGGATGTAAAAAATGTTTTGACCATAACTACTGTTATCAAATACAAGCATAAAACTAAGCCACAAGCAAGATGTAGACAAATTTTACCACAACTACTGTCATCAAATACAAGCACAAAATCAATCACTCATAAAAAAAAAAGTATACACAGCAGATCAGTGAGAGACAATACATATATCACACATGCAAAATAAAATCTGTTTGCCCATCGACATTCATTATCATTTTGTGTCGTTTTTTTTTTCGAGGCTAGTACCTACAGCAGTTTATACAGAGTAGCTGGGTACAAACAAACAAACACGATATATACATAAACAGCAGCAAAAAAAGTGTCCCCCCAAACATCTCAGTCACGAGATAGCAAGTCGGCAAATGTATTGCTTGAACCAGAAATAGGTACAACAGAAAAAAACTACAGCCCTGGATAGTTAACGCCCATCTGAGAAGACGGCTTTTTTTAGTTTTGGAGGCCTGCAAAAAATATCAACGGCCTGTGATCCGTTTGTAAGACGAACTGTCTGCTGCTAGGCACGAAACTGACAAATTTGTCAAGGCCCCACACAATAGCAAGACACTTTCGCTCAATAGTAGAGTGACTCTGCTGAGCCTGTGAAAACGTTTTAATGTCATACTGAACAGGGTGTAACAAACCATCTTTTTTCCTGTAGCAAACAAGCACCCATGCCAGTAGCACTAGCGTCTGTACACAGAATGAAGTCTTCCAGAAACAACAGCCTGTTGGACCATGAGATGCTGCAGCTGCTGGGGCAGGGGCCGCCCCTCCTGGGTGTAGGCGTGCTGCACTCTCTGCAGGAAGACGTCCTTGGCAAACTGGTACAGTTCTACATCCAGGTGGTTCAGCTCTGCGATCCGCCTCAGGTACCCTGCGGGAACATTGCTCCTACTGCTGCGGGTGTCATTCTTTTTGCTGTGCATAACGGCGGAGTTTCAGGTGCAGGGTGTGCTCCAAGAGGAACTGGGAGAAGACCTGGAAGTCGGTCAGTCCGAAGAAGGCCATGTCCAGCAGGTCGCTTGCGCTTGGCCGACTCCAGCAGGAGGGCGTTACGGCGGGCGGGGGCCATGGCTGTGGTGTTGTAGCAGTGCACCAGAGACAGGTTGGCCAGCATGCGGGTCTGGCGGTTGAAGGCCAGGTTGTGGGGGCAGTTGATGAACTGCTGGAGGCTGACGTTCTGACAACATAGTGTGCAACGTCATCACTGCATCAGCACACACACACACACACACACACACACACACACACACACACACACACACACACACACACACACACACGCACACGCCCAAACAGACACACACACACACACACACACACACACACACACACACACACACACACACACACACACACACAGAGCTACATACATGCAGATAAATGCGCTCTCTGTCTGTCGGTCTGCCTGTCTGTTTATCTCTCTTCTCTCTCTCTCTCTCTCTCTCTCTCTCTCTCTCTCTCTCTCTCTCTCTCTCTCTCTCTCTCTCTCTCTCGTTACAGGTGGCAGATGCGTGACACGTTTTCCATCTTGTGTGCTGAAAACACTATCTAGTGCTCAGATTCCGCTCTCTAATTTTGAAATAGCTGTAACGATGTGACGCAGGCTACTGCATTGTGTTGATGCATTGGACCGTTTTAACGGAGTGACAGGGGAAAAGCAACACGCTGCGATGCATTCAAACCCATTGCTGTAAGCCTCACATGGCGCTGTGTGTGCCAGCCATTGGCCTGTTATTCTCTTGTGACACGTGTTGAGCGTTAGGCTTACACCAGCCATGGGACCCACTACACGATCCATGGCTTACGTCAATAGCATTTTGTGCTTAGGAATAACACTGAACAAATCACAGATATAACAGACCCCACTTGGCAAACTGTTGCGAGTGTATGACAGCATCTTCTCAACTGGAGACACACACTACATCGCAGATATATGGACAACTTTGTTTCCAAGAGATTGTAAAGTACAGTGAAAAATTACACTGCAAAACGCAAGAGCTATGGGGACTGTAGTAGAGACTTTACTAGCATCTCCCGTATTACCTCTTACTTTTTGTCATTCTACCTTAACTGTGTACAGGCAGAGCAAACCAAGGTACTAAAATTCATGTTTGTTTTACAAGTGGTAAATTACGAATCGAAGGAAAAGCGTGTGAACAGCAGGTCCATGACAAATTTGACAAACTCCGCTCTGTTGTCCACACACTGACTGTGAGCACACGCCCTCAACCACTGTCTATCACACGTGTTGCTAGACTCAAAGACAGCAGCAGCCATCCTGACCAGCAAGGAGCCATGCTCAATGAAGGAGACAAGCTCGCGTACAACGAAGACACCACTCACACATGTAACGCGCAGCACAAAGGAGCACGGAGAGAGAGAGAGAGAGAGAGAGAGTCTGCCCTTTCACAGCTTCATCCTGCACACACCCCATGTCTCCCTTTGTCACCCTCTTCATCCTGCACACACCCCATGTCTCCCTTTCACATGTCATCCTCTTCATCCTGCACACACCCCATGTCTTCCTTTCACATGTCATCCTCTTCATCCGGGACACACCCCATGTCTCCCTTTGTCACCCTCTTCATCCTGCACACACCCCATGTCTCCCTTTTACATGTCATCCTCTTCATCCTGCACACACCCCCCATGTCTCCCTTTTACATGTCATCCTCTCCATCCTACACACACCCTATGTCTCCCTGTGCCATCCTCTTCATCCTGCACACACCCTATGTCTCCTTTTGTCATCGTCTTCATCTTGCACACACTCTATGTCTCCCTGTGTCATCCTCTTCATCCTGTACACACCCTATGTCTCCCTTTGTCATACTCTTTATCCTACACACACACCCATTATTCCCTTTGTCATCCTCTTCATCCTGCACACACCCTGTCTCCATTTGTCATCCTCTTCATCCTGCACACACACCCATGTCTCCCTTTGTCATTTTCTTCATCCTGCACACCCTATATCTCCCTGTGTCATCCTCTTCATCCTGCACACACCCCATGTCTCCTTTGTCATTTTCTTCATCCTGCACACACCCTATATCTCCCTTTTACAAGCCATTCTCCTTCATCCTGCACACACCCTATGTCTCCCTTTGTCATCCTCTTGATCCTGCACATACCCCATGTCTCCCTTTGTCATTTTCTTCATCCTGCACACACCCTATATCTCCCTGTGTCATCCTCTTCATCCTGCACACACCCCATGTCTCCTTTTGTCATTTTCTTCATCCTGCACACACCCCTATATCTCCTTTTTACAAGCCATTCTCTTCATCCTGCACACACCCTATGTCTCCCTTTGTCATCCTCTTCATCCTGCACATACCCTATGTCTCCCTTTCACTTGCCACCTCTTCATCTCCCAACGCCCGTTCTTTCCACTAGTGAGTCTCCTTCCTCCACTACCAACCCTCCTCACTACTTTTTTGTGCCCCCACCATCTGCCACCATCTGTGTCGACGGTTGTACACAGGCTTCAAGTCCTCAAACTCTGCCAGTAATTCACTCTCTTCCTGCCAGTTCTCTACTATATCTAAATTAGTACTGCCCCTCCCCTCTCTACAACAAGACACCGCATCCATGTCAGTCACTGAAAGAGTCCCCAGTGATGACACCACAGACAACGGCCATGCTTCAGTGGCAGGGGACATGCCAGCAGGCTGCTGCTGCCACCTTGACTGTGCGCCCAGGGCCACGTTCCAGCAGAGCAACAGTCGCTACAGTTTCAGCTCTTCGTGCAACAGTCCCTATAGTTTCAGCTCTTGGTGCACAGTCCCTACAGTTTCAGCTCTTCGTGACACCGTTCCTATAGTTTCACCTCTTGGTGCAACAGTCCCTATAGTTTCAGCTCTTCGTGCAACAGTCCCTATAGTTTCAGCTCTTGGTGCAACAGTCCCTATAGTTTCAGCTCTTCGTGCAACAGTCCCTATAGTTTCAGCTCTTCGTGCAATAGTCCCTATAGTTTCATCTCTTCATGCAACAGTCCCTATAGTTTTAGCTCTTGGTGCAACAGTCCCTATAGTTTCAGCTCTTCATGACACAGTCCCTATAGTTTCAAATCTTCGTGACACAGCCCCTATAGTTTCAGCTCTTCGTGACACAGTCTCTATAGTTTCAGCTCTTCGTGACACAGTCCCTATAGTTTCAGCTCTTCGAGCAACACTACATGAAGTTAGGCAGGCACTTAAAAATGACAAAGCACTCAATTAAAGCACTTTTTTATTAAAAAAAAACAAAATCACCAAAACACTCTAACACCATGCTTCAAATCGCAATGTCCGTTCCGAGACTACATCCCTCAAATCATCTTCCCCAAATCACACCTCTCTTTCATTCTACGTCCTTTACAACACCTCCCTTTAGTTCTATGTCCTATACCACAGCTCTAAGTCATTCTATGTCCTTTGCCACCCCCCCCCCCCCCCCCCCCCCCCCCCATTTCATTCTACGTCCTTTACCACACATCCCTTTTATTCTACGTCTTTTACCACACCTTCCTTTCACTCTACGTCCTATGCCCCCCCCCCCCCCCCCACCCCCTTTTCATTCTACGTCCTTTGCCACCACCACCCCCCCCTCCCCGTTTCACCCTATGTCCTTTACCACACCCCCTTCACTCTATGTCCTGTAACACACCTCCCTTTAGTTCTAAGTCATGTACCACACCTCCCTTTAGTTCTATGTCCTGTACCACACCTCCCTTTAGTTCTATGTACCACACCTCCCTTTAGTTCTATGTCCTGTACCACACCTCCCTTTAGTTCTATGTCCTGTACCACACCTCCCTTTAGTTCTATGTCCTTTGCCACACCTCTCTTCATTTAAAGTCCTTTCTCCTTTTCATTTCTACGTCCTTGCCACACCTCTCTTTCATTGAACGTCCTTTGCCACATCACCTCCTTTTCATTCTACGTCCTTTGCCACACCACACCCCTTTCCTTCTACGTCCTTTGCCATTGCCACACCTCCCTTTCATTCTACGTCCTTTGCCACACTCTCTTTCATTCTACGTCCTTTATCACACCTCTCTTTCATTCTACGTCCTTTACCACACCTCTCTTTCATTCTACGTCCTTTATCACACCTTTCTTTCATTCTACGTCCTTTACCACACCTCTCTTTCATTCTACGTCCTTTACCACACCTCTCTTTCATTTTACGTCCTTTACCACACCTCTCTTTCATTCTACGTCCCTGCCACACCTCCCTTTCATTTTACGTCCTTTACCACCACACCTCCTGTTCAGTCTACGTCCTTTGCCACACCTCCCTTTCATTCTACGCCCTGGCTCACCACCACCACCCCTTTATTTTACGTTCGCTATCACGTCTCCCTCATCTCCTTCATTCTTCGACCTTTACCACATTTTCTTTCCACTCTACATCCTTTACAATACCTACCTTCCAATTTTTACCCTCATAGCACCTGGTCACTTCTCCTTCAGCTGGTGTTTTCCCTTCACACAGCAATTTTACGCCGCTCCAGGTGGTGCCTCGTCGTACATGTAACCACTCGCTGATGAACCGATTCACAGGATCCCGAAGTAGGGTCATGTAATAATATCTGGACATAAAACAAGGTCATCTAATAGTA
>JADBJO010008598.1:60000-94043 GCA_016801955.1 Conus betulinus
CTGTCACTTAAGTAGCCACCTTTTCTGAAAACCATTACATTTGTTTTGTCAAGATTGACTGTTAACTTTAATCGATCTGCCCCTTCTTTAAGACTATTTATTGATTTTGAAGCCCAATAACAGAGTCAGATAACAAAATAACATCATCCGCAAACAATAATAAGAATATTTCAACTGCACCAGGAATGAGCTGAATACTATGTTTTCAATTGCTTGACAAATCAACAGCCAATTCGTTTATGAAAAAGGAAAATAAGAGCGGGCTAAGTAGACACCCTTGTTTCACCCCTTGGGCATTCAAAGTAATCAGAATAACAATATTTATCTCGTACACATGCTAATACAGAATCGTAAACACTTCGTATAACTTGATAAAGGTTTCTTTTCACACACCACATTTTCTCAAAACTGCCCATAAAACATTTCTGTTCACAGAATCGAACGCCTTTCTGAAGTCAACAAAGGCAACACACACTTTAGACTTTTTTTTATTAGAAACTTTTGTACTTACGCATATAGGGTGAAAATATGATCTACGGTACTATAACCTGGTCTGAAGCCTGCTTGCTCTTCTATTATTTTTTCCTCTTTCTCTACCACTTTGAAAGTCTTTTGTGTAAAATATGTGTATACACCTTACTTACAACACGCGTTAGGGCAATGCCACGATAGTTATCTGGCAGGTTTGGATTTCCCTTTTTATATATTGGTACAGCTATAGATTTCGACCAATAATCTGGCAAAACACCAAGGTCAAACAATTTATTGAAATAAATAACTAAGAAATCAATAAGTTTTGAATTGGCATGCTTCAGCATCTCACTAATAATTTTGTCAAGACCAGAACTTTTTCCGGCCTTGAGATTACCAATGCTGGCTTGAACCTCATGCCTGGAAATTGGTTCATCGAACAAAACATCCGAGTCATCTGTTGTTTCTCCCACATGGCTAAACTCGATATTTTAGAGTTGTATATGGCTGACTTTCTATTGACTGATCGAATAGTTTGCCAAAATACCTTTGGATCATTTATCGACTGATTAAGTTTGGTTAATCTTCTTTGGTCCAATTCATCTTTTTTTTTCTGTGTAACAAATATTTGTATTCTTTTCTTTCTTTTACGTACTCCTCTTTTTTCTGCGCGTGATTTCTTTGAAGCTCGTTTAAGTTTCCGTAGTGACCCCTTAACTGCCTCCTTTTTTTTTCGATCACATTCCTTGTCAAACCAGTCGTTTTTCTTTTTCTTATTTCTTTCTGTTCTCATCATGCAAGAAGCAGCGCTGCAAAGTGATTTCACGAAAAGTTCAATGGAAATAGTAGCATCTGTATCTAGAGCTTGGTAGGCGTTCTGTAGGCTTTCATCAAATTCATGAGAACTTAATATCTCTTCAAAGACAGTAAGCAAATCGTCTGACCACACAAACCTATCTTTCGCACCTTGTTCAGCTTTAGCTGGCTTTTCCTTATCCTGTCCTACATTTGTCCACTGAAGTTTAACTGGTAAATGCCAGGAGTCAATACGGTCTCCGACATTCAGCTTACATGTTTGCGTAGAAAAACATATCCTTAGACATAATGACATAATCGATCACACTAGAGTCGTGAGGAGAAACATACGTAAAATCCCCAGCAGACTCACATTCACCACAACCTTTATTTATGACACAGTTGATCATGAAACATAAATTCAACAAAGATTTACCAAAACTATTTATAACATCATCATTTGAAAATCTGTGCAAAACATCATTTATCACACAATCGTCGTCATCATCAACATCAGGTGAGTAATTAGTCATCACTTAGGATGTTGGTTGTTCAGATCCAGTTTTTGCATTGAGGTCACCCATTATCAAAACATTTACGTGTTCATTTTCTGTAGCCTGCAAAATACATTCTTCCAAGTTCACGATCCCATCTTTGATTTCCATTGAATAGTACAAAGGGCCATTTTCAGGGACAACATAACATGCGAACAATAACACATCTCTATCCGAGTTAAATACACACCTGTCAATCCATAAGGCCACAACATTTTCACAATTAGCATTGAATAATTAGCATTGACCAGAATGTCTTCCATGATGTGACAATTTTCTTGCTGGAGCAGTAAACTTAACAAAACCTTGAAGGATATTACTGAAATCAAAAGAACTATCAACAAAAGTCTCTGTCAAACACGCAACATCAAACTTCGAAATGTAATCCATGAAAGAAAAGTCATTAAGCTTGCTGTATAAGTTGTCCACATTGTAAACAAGAAATGTCACTTCCTCAAGATGATCCGGCCTGTCCTACCATGTAGTCGTCCGTGCACTTCGCCTTGGTCGTAGGTCATTGGCAGGGCTCTTGTTGACAGGGGGGTGACACGAAGCGGTGTAGACTGCCGTCGCCATGCCCACCTCGTCCCGCCCCACCTTTGCCACCACGCACACCACGTGCGCCCCGTGCAGGGTCAGACTGGCTGACCTCGTTGAAGCGACGAGGGGAATCCCCGTCTCTGCTTCCGCGTACTTTCCGCTGCCCTCTGTTGCGCTGTCAGCTGCCAGCTTCCTCGCAGTATCGGCGTTGGCCTCGAAAGCTGTTCCTCTGGCATCAGCGTCGGCGGTCGTCTCCTGCGGCTGCTACCTCTGCATAGGTTTTAGTCCGGTCGTTTTGGTTCCACAACCAGTCTGCCTCTCTTAAAGTAGGCCACTTTCCCCTCCTTCCTGGCTTCTGCCACAATACTGGCTTGTTGTCTGGTCAGGTCGTTGGACACTGTCACACCTTTCGCTTTCAGTTTTTTTTTTTTTTTTTTTCTGAAACCACGGTCTGTGATCACTGCCATCTTCTTCCACTAACTAAACTTGACCACCATTGGTTTGGGTCGGCCGTCTCTGTTCTCCCCTACCCTGTGAGCTCGGGCGATGTCATCGGTTGTCCATCCCCCCCCCCCCCCCCCCCCTTACACACACACACACACACACACACACACACACACACACACTGTTGAGGGTATCGGCGATCAGTCTGGCATAAGTGTCATAGTTTTCAGACTTGGCCGTCTCAGGCACACAGTAGAAGCGAAGGTTATCACGACGTGAGAAACCTTCCAGTCTGTTCATTATTTTCTCTCAAACAGTCCATTTCACTCTTCTTCATTTTTTTCGACACTGGAGGTGAGTTTCCGGAATCCTTTTTCATTTTCGGCACACTGCCTAAACAAATCCCCCAACGCCTTCTCTGGTTTCATCTAAGGACGAAGCAATCTCCTGTGTATTGTTTTTTCAGGCTGTCACATCATCGTCTCCCAGTCTCCTCACGCTTGCTTCTCACCAGTCCAATGTCAGATCTGATGGCGCCTATATTACTTTCCATGCTGGACAACAAACGACTGACAATAGATTCGAATCTCTCACTTTGAAGTTTGAGGGTATCCAGTATCTGTGATGCTACGTCAGATGAGAAACCTGAGTCTGCGGCGAGCTGGGAGGGGGAAGTCATGGTAATCCTGTCACTGCTGGATTCAGTCACTGTATCACTGTTTGCAGTAGCGTCCTCTGTGCGGCACTCGTTGTCTGTAGGCCCAGGGTTCATTTCCACATCGCCACAGCATAAGAGGTATACAGCGACAAACACGAACAACACACACTGCAGTTTGTTCCGTACGGCCACCACTCTAGTTCGCATTTTCAACACGAACTTGACACGCTTCGCCATGAAGTTCAGAAACGTGCCAAGGAACAGGCCACAACTTGCACGAAATCGCGCGTTGTCCACAGGCATGGTCACTGATAGTCACAAAATTTTTATATCACTGTCATCAGTACACTAGCCGCTAGGTGACTGTCAGGTCAGGATCTGCCAAAAGGCACTAAGTCAAACGCTAATTAACAAAAACGACTAATTTCCAAGAGAGCTCAGCAAAAACCGTGTTGTCGCCACAGTGAGATAATCTCAGAGAGAGAGAGAGAGAGAGAGAGAGAGAGAGAGAGAGAGAGAGAGAGAGAGAGAGAGAACTTCTGACTCAGAAAACCTTTCTCAAGGATTGAGATTTAGGGCTGAGCTTATTCTTCCAATTATCCAATGAGATTAAAAACATTAGTTAACATTTTTAAAAAAAAGGAGTGAAAAAATAGGCACGAAGGGCTATTGTGTACATGGTCACACACACACACACACACACACACACACACACACACACACACACACACACACACAGTTATATGGAAAGGCTTGACAAAAAGCATGCATAAACACGCAGTCATTACGGTATCATTGCAGACAACAACAAAAAGGAGGGGATGACGACCGGGGAGGATAAGGTTGGGTGTGTTGGGTGGGGCTGGGGGGCTGGGGGTCGGAAAAGGGGAAACAAGGAGAGAGAAAAGTCCATCCTCTTCTCTCTCTCTCTCTCTCTCTCTCTCTCTCTCTCTCTCTCTCTCTCTCTCTCTCTCACACACACACACACACACACACACACACACACACACACACACACACACTGTCACGGAGCGCTAAAAAACGGACGTACGCCCCCCCCCCCCCCCACACACACACACACACACAACAAACTCACTAAACAGAGAACACGCCACACAAGAACTGACAACAAAACAACATTTTATTCCCAACAAAACAATCAGTGAGCGGAATCTTCTATGAATAAGTCACATACCCAAGCCTAAAAGCACACAGTTCCTACGGCCAAGGCAGCCACAATAAGTTATTTTACCCCTTATCTAGCTACAGTGTGCAGAGTTCCTCACGCCAGCAGTATATTACACATAGCATAATACAAGTCAATCCTTCTCTTGACCAACCCCCACACCCGGTTCATGACTCCGGATGTCCCTCTGCTGCCTTTTTTTCCCATCTTGGGACGAGCCATGGCTGGGATTTGAACCCAAGGCCCTCTGGACATGCTCATTTTCCACTTAATGACTCACGCACTAACCACTGAGCCACTGGGATACCCGATATTTTTTGGAAAGTTAAGCCTTATGAAGTTCACTTTTGTTCCTCCTTGACCAGATCCAGCTTGAACACCTCTCTGCCGCTTCTGCCATTGCTTTCAGGGCTCTCTTTTTTCTTTTTTTTCCTCCTTCCTGCAACTGAGAGCTGTCTCATGAGGCTGTATGCAGACGTTCCTACAACCCCCCTAGCTCCAATTTCTGCAGTGAGGACTTTGACCTGATGGCCTTCTCTCCTCAGGCTGTTTGCCAGATCAGCATACTTTTCAGTCTTGTAGATTTGAGCTGCCTCCATTCTGTTCTCATATGGCACCGTGAGCTTGATCATGATCAGCTGCTTGGTTGACTGAGAGTGGACTACTATGTCTGGTCTCATGCCACTCTTGCTTATGATCTCTGGGTGACTCTTCCATTCTGGGAGGGAGGTATGCAGTGCACTCCCAGACATCTGCCCCGTCCAGCAGACTCTGCCTGCATGTTCCGAGTGGCACTGTTGTTCTTGGCCATGATTCGCTGCCTTCTGCCGTGAAGAATGTTGCGGGTGCTTTTGGAGTCCTGATTTTCCTTTTGTGGTGTTTGTGCTAACCCAGACTACTTGTACAATCTCTTTGTGCACTTGGTTGTGCCTCCGTGTGTACCTTCCTTGAACCAGGGCTACTTTACATGAGCTTAGGATAAGCTCCACTGTTTGTTTTTCATGGCAGAGGGGGCATGAAGGATCGTCTGTTTTCCCCCACTTCACCAGGTGTCTTTGAGGGCAGAAGGTCATATGCAGATCTGAGAATGAAGCTGATCCTGAGAGGCGCCATGTGCCAAATGTCATTCCAAGTGAGACTTCTTTGGAGTGCATTCTCACACGTTGTCCATTGCCCTTGCTGGCTCTGCTGGACTGCTTTTTGGAGTCTTTTTTTTTTGGTCTCTTTTCTCATCTCCTGAATCATCATGTCTCTTTTGGCTTTTGGCTGACCATCATTCAGTATTGGTCACCCCCAGTCCTTGTCTGTTGGTCTGTGTGTCCTGTTATTTCTCTGATCTTGAGACTTTCTTTTGCAGAATCCATCGCCTCTTGAACTTTCCATTTTCTGCCTGTCTTCAGCTGGGGCTTGATTGCTTCTACCACCCTGTCTCCTGAGTCCTCCAGCACGCTTTGAAGTCTGATCTTCCCTGCTTTGTATTCCTCCAGGATGATGGATTTCAGTGGTAGTTTCAGCTTTGCTTGGCTACAGTACAGCGCTATGTCAGTCAGACAGACAGGGTGAGACACCAAGCCATTTCTTTGTGAACTTGTTGAGTTTGATTCCATTGCCTCCACTATGCTGGTGCAGATGTATATCATCAGAGGCCATAGGAGCTTTGGTATCAGCATGAACTGCAGACACCAGACCTTGTATTTGCCAGGGAGCCCACACTGGTCAATGGTCTCCAAGCCTTCTTCCGACATCTGTTTGGTTTCTTTTGCTCTTTGTATGTGTTTTCAATGTATCATCAAACCATCTTCAAAGGCTCTTGACTGGCTCTTCTGTAACTGTTAGAATGGCCTGGGTGGCAACACTGAAGACCACAGATTCGGCCACTTTTCCTTTCCTCAGTGAGAGACTCCATGATTTATTTGGCTTGAACTTCATTCTGGATGAGGCAACTATGTCATCCAGCCTCTCCTGCACATGACGTGTCTCGTCTTCTCTGGATGAAATCACTGTAGTGTCATCCATGAAGGCCTTGAGGGGGGGCATCTTGTATCCATCGCCAAGGTCTGTTTGTCTTGTGTTGCTTGTTGCTGCTTTCAAGATGACTTCCATTGCCAACACGAACAGTATTGGGGAAATTGCACAGCCCATTGCAATGCCACTTCCAAGTTGATCCAATCTGTTGTGTACTCCTTGGTAGAGAACCGCACTGAGAAGCCATTGAAGTACTTCTTGAGCATGTCGCAGATGTTCTTTGGCACATAGTACATCTCAAGAGCCAACTGCATCATCTCATGGGGTACAGATCCATATGCGTTTGCCAGATCAAGCCACACTAAGCCCAGGTATCTCTTTTCTGTGTTTGCTCTTTAGATTGCGTCCCAGATCATTGTGGCGTGTTCTACACAGCCAGCCACGCCTGGGACGCCACTTTGTGGACTGACACATCCAAGTACTTGTTTTTCATGAGGTACTTGGTCAGCCTTGCTGCCATGACAGAGATGATTTTTCCCTTCGACGTTCAGTAGTGATATTGGCCTGAACTGGCTGTCACTTGAGTTTTGTTCTTGGGGGGGTGTACACACCATCTGCCGTCATCCACTGGCCGCTGACCTTCTGGTTTCTCCAAGCTGATCGCAGCAGCCTGTGGAGCCACTCCAGCACCTTGGGACATTTCTTGTACAGCTGGTAAGGTATTCCGTTTGGCCCTGGTGATGATGTGGCTCTGGCTTTGTCGACCACCTTCTTGATTCCCACCAACGTTGGAGGCTTGTCATTGAACTGTTCCTCTGGGTTGGTTGGCCACACAAGACCTTAAATGTCGAGTGGTGCTTTGCTCTGTGAGTCAGAGTATGTTTTCCTCAGATGCTGCTCAAGAAGTCTTTGTCCACACTTAGGGTCCCAGGATTTGGCTGCTCAGAGTTCTGGCAAACTGGAAGGGGTCTCTGAAGAAGCGCTCTTGTTTCT
Source organism: Conus betulinus (assembly GCA_016801955.1). Taxonomy (NCBI): domain Eukaryota; kingdom Metazoa; phylum Mollusca; class Gastropoda; order Neogastropoda; family Conidae; genus Conus; species Conus betulinus. Next base: position 67,607 of record JADBJO010008598.1, read on the forward strand.
TCTTCTTTTTGCTCTTCCTCTTCCTCGCAGATTCCGCTTTGCTGAGGGCGCTTTTTGCTTTCAGGTCTTCCCAGAGTTTTTCCAAGCCTTGTTTTTCAGCTGGCAGTGCGGTCTTCATTTGCTTCTTGAGTTTTTTTCTTTTGGACCCTGATCTTGTCCATCTCTTCTTGGCGTCTGGATTTCTTTGGAGGTGTTTTCTCTTTGGGTATTTTTGCTCCATAGGCGTCTCTACATGTGGCATACACAATGTCCCCATATGTGGCTAGTTTGTGTTTCAGGGTGCTTTTCCCTATCAGTGCATCGAGTCTTTGGACGATTTTTGCATCCAGTCTCTCCCAATCTTCAGTCTCGTTTGCTCGTGGCAGGTTGAGTTGCAGGCGCCTGGCATCGAGGGCCTGTGCAAATTCCTCATCCGAACCAACAGCGTGGATGTCCTTGGCACTGTGGTTTAAATTCTGGCCTTGGTCTTCCGACGTCTTATCTGCTGATGCAGTGCGCTGCTGCTCATTCAGATGAGTCTTCACACACCCATCTTTGTTCTGTGGATCTTCATGCCACGGGTGGTAGCGAAACGCTTTCCACAGACACATGGATATTCCATTTGGTCCATGTTCATAGTCCGTTTGGGATTTGCAGTCGTGACTGGTTGAGCACTGATGGATTCATCATTCTCTCCCCCTTTCGGTGAATCCTGGGAGCATCTTTTCCTTTTGTTTTTAGTAGCCACATGTTGAAGGCAAAGTGGGGAGCCAGCCCACAGAGCCCTTGGTTCTGGTTTTCCCAATGTCCTCCACCAACAACCACCAAACTATACTAACTTAATATACTATATATCATTGACATATACTTCACTGCGCACATTCATCCCTACAGTCATACCTTCTTGATTAAACATCAATCCTCACGTTCAACACAAAAGAAAAACAGGGCACACACGACGAGGACGTTTACAGTCTCACAACGGCGACGGTGACCAGACGAATCTGCCTGCTGAAGACGAGGATGACATAGATGACAGTCACAGACAGGGCTTTCACAACATCAGTGAAATTGACAGCCACCGCCAACACAATGGCGACAGCGACAACTGCCACCAACCACAGTGACAACTCACACCCATGGTGGCGACGATACACCTCAATTCCGGCGATCACAAAATGTGGAGTTGGCGATACGGGGGATCAGCAGCGACGGCGACAACAGCAACGACGCCAACAGCAACGGTGATAATAGCAACGGCGACAGCAGCAAGCAGCAGCGACGCAGCAGCAACAGCGACACCACCAGCAACGGCGCCATCAGCAACGGCGACAACGGCAACGGTGACCACAGCAACGGCGACATTAATAGGGGAAAAAGAGAAAGGGGATTAGCAAACGGAAGGGGGGGGGGGGGGGGGGGGGGGGGCAGGACTGGGACAACAGTCCAGGGCACAGCAGGATGGGGAATGTAGGTGGGGTAAATGTAGGCACCTGCCACAAACGCCGGTCAGTCTGGAACAGGAATACCAACACAACCGACTGTCCACAACTCCCCGACTAAAATGGCCCTGCTCCGCCTGGTGTACCAGGCCACAGGATGGTGGGAATGCGCCCTCACCTGCTACAACGTCAAACGATGACGACAACTGCAGCTGGCCACCCAAGCACCTGAACCTCAGGCTCGCAGCACACATAGACACAGACAACTGTTCGACCAAGAGCAAAAACGCTCACGAGGGTAGGCTCTGACCAGAGGGGATTAGCAAACGGAAGCGGGGGGGGGGGGGGGGGGGGGGGGGGGGGGGGGGGTGCAGGACTGGGACAACAGTCCAGGGCACAGCAGCAGGATGGGGAGTGTAGGTGGGGTAAATGTAGGCACCTGCCACAAACAGCGTTGCTCTATTGACCAGAGTCAGGCCAACAGTGCAAACGCTGGCACAAGAATGAGAGCCCAACTGCTCTTCACAAAGGATTTTGACCGAAGAGCTAGCCACCCGGCCCCACCAAACTTCAATGCTTGAAGCCTTAATACTCACTCCTTGCTGAGTTTTGAACTCTACACAGACTGAACGTGAACCGGGACTCCACACAGACCACACTAAAAAAACAACAACCCAACAACAGGAGACAGAAGGCTAGCACCCCTCTCTCCTCACACCTATCCTCCCTGCCTGTGCATGGTATCACACGCACACACAATATACGAAGGGAACGTACAGGTATCCAACACCAACCCCACCTTTCCTCCTGATACCAACAACTTCAATATATGGCCCGGTAAGCCTACACCACCATCGTGGAATGACGCGACGGATCGATACAGAGCCGTCGGCGAGTCTGTACGATTTCCACGCTAATCAGATCGGTGACAATACCCCCTGCCAAAGATTTTAAACACAAACTTGTTTTCGTTAAAATCAACAAATCACGACTACGCCTATCGGGCTATTAACCCCTCTGCAAAGGTCTCATATCGCTCGACCTGCTGAAACATTAGCGTAATACCTAATGAACTCCCTTCTACATTGCACTCAGCATCCGAGCCACCCTGACTCCCAGAACCACAACCTGGAACCCCTCAATATCGGCTTAAGTAATCAGCAGCGACATTCTCACGACCTGGGATTGCTTGCACTGTGAACTGAAAGGGCTGAAGCTGCAATGCCCACCTAGTGGTCCTTCCACTGGCAGACCTCATCCTTTCTAAAATCTGAAGAGGCGAGTGGTCTGTCTGTACCACAAACGGCACCCCATACAAGTAGGATTGAAACTTTTGGATACCCCACACCATGGCCAAGCTGTCTTTCTCCACTGTGGGAGAGTTCAGTTCCACCTGGTTTAGTTCCATGGCCAACATCATCTCTACCTCGTCCGGGTCCACTGCGTTCCCCTCCAGGGACCCCGCCGACCCTGTGCTGTGTTGGCTGGCGCTGCTGCAGTCCGAGGTGCCTCCTTGTCCACCATCCTCTGACAAGCCAGACAAGATTGGCAGTAACGACGGATATCAGCGCACATCCCTGGCCAGTAGAAGTTCCCGAACACCCGATCCTTGGTCTTTGCTGTTCCAGGTGACCAGACATTGGAATGTCAAGCCCCAGAGCCATCACAGACGCATATAATTCAACGAGCACGGAACACCTGGCCGACGTTTTCCCGTGGCCCTTGATACCTCCTTATGAGCACTCCAGCCTTTCTGAAGTGTTGGACCTGTCCGTACTTGGTCTGGAAAACGGTGCCCTGCTGGCAAGCCTCTCTCGCCTTACTGAGCGTGTCATCCTTATCCTGCAATTGGGTCAACCTCTCTGGTGTGACATCCAACACAGTCTCCTTCACCGGTAGAGGAAGCACCCCTTGCTGTTCCTTCTTCCTCTGGCCCTGGTCACTACAGCACTGACCAGTGTGGTGTCAACATACGCGGGAATTCTCGTCCATCCCCAAATCCTTCCTTCCTGGCAATGTTCCCTATCAGCACCTCCTCCACAGGACTGACCATAACCAGGCAACGACAGTATATCCTGCTCCAGTGTCGCGTAATGCATTGGCAGGAACCCCAATGACCGTGACCACACACTGAGGGTCGTACTCTTGGTTAGCACAAGGTCCACATAAGGTAGGCGCCGCCTGACCCGTGCTTCTCCCTCTTACTCCAGACAGCGTGTAACCCACTGGGTTCAGGACACCTCCTAGCGACTTGTCTGGGCTTCCTGCCGTAGCACACCAGCGATGACTTCGGTTTTGCGGCCTATTCCCTCTTCCCACCATTCTTTGACTGGCTTGGCGTCTGACTTGGCGGTGGGTTCCCTCCTTGACTTTCTCTGGGTCCATCAGCTGGATCCTGTCCTCGGGACCAATCCAACTTAGCCTCCCTGCCCATGCGTTTGGCCTCGCACAGCACAGTGGCCTCTCTAGCTACCTCATCTGCTGTCCGAGGACATGTCCGCTTCACCTCCACCATGAACTCTGGATTAAGGAGCTGGAAGAAGAATTGCCTGTAGGATCAGATCCTTGACATCCTCCGCATTGTTCTCATCCTTCCCCGCTGCTGTGCACCACAAGGAAAACCAGCGCCTCATTTTTGCTAGCAGCTGACCAAAAGTCTCAGCAGCATCCTTCCTCACCGACCGAAACTTCCTTCTATAGGCCTCGGCGTCCAGGCTAAAGTGCTTGAACACAGCGCTTTTTTAATCGCCGTATAGGAAGCCAACTCCTCCGCACTGAGTCGCAGAACCGCTTCCCTTGCCTTCCCTCGAAGTAATGCGATCAGACGGGTGGGTCACGACGACTGGGACCATTTGCAAAGGTCAGCGACTCGCTCAGAGTGTGCTAAAAACGCATCCACATCGTCTTCATCACCTAAAGAATCTAGGTGAACGTGCTTGGTCTCTTCAACCTTGATGAGACGCTCACGGTACGTTGCCTCGTCTACGACCTGAAGCGCTCTCAAGGTAAACTCCCTCTTCTTGGCCTCCCTTTCTTCTTGATCCAACCGCCTCTGTCTGGCTCTCTCTTTCTCACGAGCTATCCTCTCGTCCTCCTCCCTCTCTCCTTTCGCCTAGCTGTCTCTGCAATCTTCAGGTCCAACTCAAACTCTCGGGCTCTTCTCTCCTCCTCATGGGCTACCCTCTCCTCTTTATCCTTCTGCTGCTGTCGAACCCTCTCTTCCTCATCCTTCTGCTGCTGTCGAACCCTCTCTTCCTCATCCTTCTCTGCTGCTTTTGAACCCTCTCTTCCTCATCCTTCTGCTGCTGTCGAACCCTCTCTTCTTCATGGGCCATCCTCTCTTCCTTATCCTTCTGCTGCAGCCTAGCCATCTGCTGCTCAGTAGCTTCTCTCTCTCGTTCAGCCTTTACCGAGTCAGAAACAAACCGAGCCAAAGCATCTCCTGCCAGCCCCATTTCTGAACCTATCCTCCCAAACTGGCGATACCGCTCAGTCACATCCATATATCCCCCCCCCCCCCCCCCCCCCCCCCCCCACACACACACACACACAACTCACCCACTAAACAGACAACACGCCACACAAGAACTGACAACAAAACAAAATTTTATTCCCGTCAAAACAATCAACGAGCGAAATCTTCTATGAATAACAAGTCACATACCCAAGCCTGAAAGCACACAGTTCCTACGGCCAAGGCAGCCACAATAAGTTATTTTACCATTTATCTAGCTACAGTGTGCAGAGTTCCTCAGGCCAGCAGTATATTACACATAGCATAAAAAAAGTCAATCCTTTTCTTGACCAAAAACCCTTCCCCCCCAAAGAAAACCCACCACCACCACCAAACTATACTATACTAACATCATACTATACTATATTCATTTTGCATATACTTCACTGCGCGCATTCATCCCTGTAGTCATATCTTTTTAATTAACATCCATCCTTCACGTATGCACACCCAAAACCAATGTCTTCAGGTGTTTTATCACAAAAAAAAAAAAAAAAAAAAAAAAAAAAAAAAAAAAAAAAACTCAACACAATAGAAAAACTGGCCACACGACGACGACGTTTACAGTCTCACGACAGCGACGGTGACCAGACGAATCTGCCTGCTGAAGACGAGAATGACATAGATGACAGTGACACACAGGCTTCCACAACGTCAGTGGAATTCACAGCCACAGCCAAGACAATGGCGACAGCGACGACTGCCACCAAGCACAGTGACAACCACGGTGGCGACGACACACCTCAATGCCGGCGATCACAAAATGAGGAGGCGGCGACAACAGCAACGACGCCAACAGCAACAATGATAACAGAAACGGCAACAGCAGCAACGGCGCCAGCAGCAACAGCGAAACCAGCAATGGCGCCATCAGCTATGGCGACAACGGCAACGGTGACCACAGCAACGGCGACATTAATAGCCAGGCTGTGAAGACCCTGCCGGATGGGGAGAAAAAGGGGATGTATCATCGGAGGGGGGGGGGGGGGGGACTGGGACAACAGTCCAGGGCACAGCAGGATGGGGAGTGTAGGTGGGGTAAACGCAGGCACCTGCCACGAACGCCGGTCAGCCAGGGACAGGAATACCAACAACCGACTGTCCACAACTCCCCCGACTAAAATGGCCCTGTACCGCCTGGTGTACCGGGCCACAGGATGGTGGGAATGCGCCCTCACCTGCTACGTCAAACGATGACGACAACCGCGGCTGGCCACCCAAGCACCTGAACCTCAAGGTCGCAGCACACATAGATACAGATAACTGCTCGACCAAGAGCAAAAGCGCTCACGATGGTCGGCTCACCATCTTGACCAGAGTCAGGCCCACAGCGCAAACGCTGGCACAAGAATGAGAGCCCAACTGCTCTTCACAAAGGATTTTGACCGAAGAGCTAGCCACCTGGCCCCACCAAAACTTCAATGCCTGAAGCCTCAACACTCACTCCTTGCTGAGTTTTGAACTCTACACAGACTGAACGTGAACCGGGACTCCACACAGACCACACGAAAAAAAAAAAAAACAACAACAAAAAAAAAACCAGGAGACAGAAGGCTAACCCCCCTCTCTTCTCACACTATCCTTCCCTGCCTGTGCATGGTATCACACGCACACACAATATACGAAAGAACGTACAGGTATCCAACACCACCACCATCTTTCCTGAAACCAACAACTTCAATATATGGCCAGGTAAGCCTACACCACCATCGTGGAATGATGCGACGGATCGATACAGAGCCGTCAGCATGTCTGTACGATTTCCACTCTAATCAGATCGTCACACACACACACACACACACACACACACACACACACACACACACACACACACACACACACACACACACGCACGCACGGCACGGACACACACACACACGCGCGCGCGCGCGCGCGCGCACACACACACACACACACACACACACACACACACACACACACACACAATGTGCGTGGTAGTCTGCCTCTCCATCTGTCTCGTGACTTGGTTCTCACAAAATGAGTCTGTGGGTTACTTAGTTTAAACGAATTTATTCAAGAAGTACACACAAAAGCAGCAACAACATATAGGGCAAGTACAACAAGCAAAATGCTTATACACGTACTCACGTGGGTCACCTTTTTTACTTCTAAAGCATTGTCCACTGAAGCAGAATCTTCTTTCTGTTGTCTCCTGTATAATTCTTCATACTCGTGATGCACGCATGTTGCACGATATTCATGACAAGGGGGGAGGGTGGGGGAGGAACAATGCTGAAATTCTTCCTTTTATTCCATAACTTGCGCAAGCAATCTACATTTTCCGACAGACACTTTTCACAATTAAACACGCATAAAACCATTCGCAACTTGAAATCCACACACTCCCCCCCCCCCCCCCCCCCCCCCCCATGCTCCCGCCCCTACAACCCGTCTCCGGCCTCACCATCACCGTTTTTGTCTCTCTTCTTCTAGGCCTCATTTTCTCATGCGTGAGAATGTTGATCAGGTATATGTATGCGAGCTTGAACAGAAATATCTCATGAATTAATATAGTCAGACTTAACGTGGCTATGTGTTTGTTGCGTAATCCTTCTTGTATTGCCACACATGTCGTATGTATTATTAATCACGCATCATGTGTGCGTGTGTGTGCGTGTGTGCGTGTGCGTGTGTGTGTGTGTGTGTGTGTGTGTGTGTGTGTGCGCGCGCGCGCGCGCGCGCGTGTGTGTGTGTGTGTGTGTGTGTGTGTGTGTGAATAAATGAGGTGCCTTCACAAGGAATCCATGCGAGCAAGCGAGTGAGTACGTGTCATGGTCGCTAAGCCAGACGGCCCTACCACCCCTACCCACGCCTGTCACACACTAGGTCAGACAACACAACACACTAACACAGCTTTACAATCATGCACACTTCTTTATTTCTCACACACACACACACACACACACACACACACACACACACACACACACACACACACACACACACACACAATGGCGCCGCCACTCACGTCCATCCACAACCGCACACCGGTATCCCACTTTCCCGCTGACCCCACTCTACCCTGTTACGATCTGGGGGACCCTAACCTATCCTAAGACACCAGTTGCGGTACATCACTGCGACCTGGGGACGCAGCGACAGCCCGCATACGTGGTGGCTAACTACTAGGGACAAGGACTAACCCCAAGGAACTCTAATCTCTAAACTACCACCATCCACCCCTATCTGTGGGACCCACCCTTTTTTTTTGACCGGACCACTAACACACCGATCGCGCTGCGTCCCTAAGGGAGGCAACGACAGGTACCCTATCCCGTTGTCACGGTTCACCGGTTAAGGGTGACCAAAGACGTTAGTTAGTTAGTGTTTATAGGGTCCAGCGGACTACTAGGAGCCAAATCAGGACCTCAGCTATCATATCTGCTGAATCTCTAGATACAAATACCCACACTAGTATTAACACATCGCTTGAAATTTATAAAGACAAAAGCACAATTATCTGTTCAACTCCAGCAACACCTATATACATTATTAAAACACTATAACTTATAAAATAAGTTTACCTCTTTCAAAAAAGAAAAAAAAAAAGATCCATGAAATCTCACGAAAAAGAACTGATAAATCACTGGTGGAAAAGAACTTCTCTCTGATACACATCAAATCAGCACATTCAGTCAAAAAAAAATGATTTACACTGAACAAGCTGTCACATGCAACACACCATGGAGGGTCTTCCCTTCTGAGTATCCACTGTGCGTTATATAGCTGTGCCCAATATGTAACCGTGACAAAACCGATTCCTCTTTACGGTTACGTACTATCGATGGGAAAGGGTTGATTAAATGGGCAAATTTTAAACAATTTATTATGAATTTGATTAGACCATTCACTCTGCCACAGTTCACGACAATACAAACTAGATTTATGACGAAGATCTGAGTGAGGAACAAACTGCACAGGCCTCCTGGAAAGACTTGCACCGAGAGCTTGTTTGGCTGCTTTGTCTACCATTGAGTTACCATAGATTCCCATGTGGCTGGGGACCCAACAGAAAACTATATGCTTTCCCGAAGAGACAAGCTGAGTATGAAGATCATGAATATCTACCAAAACTGGATGTGAAACTTCTCTTGTCGATAAAGCCGACAGTGCCGACAATGAATCCGATAAAATAAGGAAATCGTTCTGATCTGACCTGGGCACCGCACTGAGAGCCAGATTTAAAGTCTTCAGTTCAGCAGCAGTATAAACAGAGGACCAATCCCGCAATCTTAACAAGGTAGGGCTCCTGAAAATTGCTATCACACACAATGGCAGCTGCAGCCCTCTCATCTTTTTTTAGAACCATCTGTAAAAATCTTGGTAAAAACTTTATAAAGTTCACATTGCTCAAGATAAAGTTGTTTATATGCAGCACTCGAGGTGACCTCCTCTCGAAATTGAGTTAAATATAAATTAATCTCTGGATTGGCGATTTTCCAGGGAGGTACATCAGTCTGTAATGGACCGTCATCAACAGCATCAAGGTCAATGCCAGCTGCCCCGAAGTGGGGCAAAATACGAGTACCCAGTGGAGGAATCTCATTTGGCTTGTCATATTTGGCTCTAAAAGGCGGGTACATGACAATATCATAGGCAGGGTTTTCTGGATTAGCCCTCAGTTTCAGATAGTAATTCATGGAAAGACACAATCTCCTTAACTCCAGAGGGGGTTCACCAGATTCAACAGACAAACTCTCTTTGGAGATGTGCGAAATGCTCCCAGAGCAATCCGCAGTCCTTGATGATGAATTGGATCAAGAACTTTGAGATAAGACTTTCGTGCGGATCCATATACCGCACAACCATAATCTAGCCCGATATCAACGCAACAAAGTTCACCTGTCTGCACCCCAATCAGTGTGACTAATAACCTTTAAAACATTCAAACCTGACTGGCAAGATTGTTTAATGTACTTAATGTGAGGCAAAAAGGAAAGCTTACTATAAAAAATAACCCCCCAAAATTTCACGTGTTTGGAAACTTTAATTACCTGACCATTGAGACTGATAGCTGGTTCTAAGACCTGAGATCTTTTCCTATGGAAATGAATACACTCTGTCTTAGTAGATGAAAACTTAAATCCATTTTCAGTGACCCACTGCTGAACACGATTAACACACAACTGAAGTTGACGCTCAGCTGCAGCCAATGTTTTCCCCTTGGCAGAGATGGAGAAATCATCAACAAACAATGACTTATCAAATCCAGACTTTACTGACTGAACGATATTATTAATCTTGAGATTGAACAGAAGCGGAGAAAGGATGCTACCCTGAGGGACACCCATCTCCTGCTCAAAAGGATCCGAAAAGGTAGAATGAAGTCTAACACTGAAGTGCCTGTTAGACAAAAAAGTTAGCAATAAACATTGGTAAATTACCTTTGAAATTAAGTGCCTTCAAGTCCTAAAGAATTCCATACCTCCATGTTGTGTCATAAGCTTTTTCTAAATCAAAAAGAATAGAAACTACATGTTCTCCATTAATCAAAGCATTCCTGATAAAAGACTCGTATCGAACCAGGTGATCAGTGGTACTGCGGTTGTTCCGAAATCCACACTGGGAAACATCCAATGCCCCAAGACATTCTAACTGCCATAACAATCGAGAATATACCATTCTCCCCATAGTTTTACATAAGCAACTAGTAAGAGCTATAGGACGATAGTTGTTAGGATCCGAATGATCTTTTCCCTGGTTTAGGAATAGGAGCAACAACCGCCTCTCTCCAAGGTTGTGGAAAATATCCTGAATACCAAACATGATTAAACAGTGACAACAACACCTTTAAACCCTCAGCTGCAAATGTTTGAATAAATTGATAATGAATGTCATCTGGTCCAGGAACTCAGTTGTTGGCTTTCAAAATGGCGTCCTTTAACTCATCCATGCTGAAAACGCTGTTATAATCCTCAGAACTATCTGGCACGAAAGAACAAGATTTTGACTCCGCTGATCTTTTGACACGCTGGAATTCCTTGCAATAATGATCAGCTGACGAATTGTGATAAATAGTAGCAGCTAACAAGTTAGCAACTTCCTTTTGATTTGTAATAATTGATCCCGTTTACTTGCAAACTTTTAATAGCTGATGTAGCCGACTTTCCCTTAATCTTGCGGATTAATTTCCAGACTTTCCTTGAATTGACCTTAAGGACAGATTTGAACAAAAATGTTTCCAAGATTCTTTCTTCTTGGTTTTAAAAGTATACCGACACTTAGCCCTACATGCCTGATGTTTTACTTTGTTTCCCACCATAGGAAATCTAGCAAAAAGTCTTTGAGCACTCTTTCTCTTACCCTTCAAAGTTTTGCACTCTTTATCATACCAAGGGGTCTTAATATCATTAGGTTTATCACGGGACTTGGGAATAGCTTCCTTAGCACTCTCTACATTCACTTTAGTGAACTGCAAAACAGGATCATCATAACTCTGCAACAGATTCATAGGCATTCTACTTAAAATCTGTTGCTGATAAAGACTCCAATCTGCAGAGCGGAACTTCCATGTTTCCCGAGGGGACTCCTGCAATTGCTTCGTAAAATAAATAAAAATCGGAAAGTGATCACTCCCGCTTAGGTCCGAATGAACTTGCCACTCTAAGTCCAAAAATAAGGAAGGATCGCAAAATGGACAAATCCAAGTGAGTCAAGGAACCAGAAGGAGAACAAAAGGTCGGTGAGCCTGAATTCAGAAGACAGAGATCATGATCCGATATAAAAATCTTCAAGAACTTTCCCTTGGGAATTAGTACAGTTACTTCCCCACTGTGGAGAATGACTGTTCAAGTCACCCAATAAAAGAAATGGACGAGGGAGTTGAGAAATTAAACCATCCAACTGACTCTTTGAAATCACAAAAGATGGAGACAGATACAAACAGCATATCGTAACTGCCTTGTTTAACGAGATACGAGCAGCCACTGCCTCCAGATCCGTCTGAAGTGGAATTTCTGTATGAAGTACCGAATTATGAATATAAAGAGAAACGCCTCTCCTTGAAAAGTCTGCAGAAGCTGGCTTGTGTATGCAGGAGAAACCAGTAATCTCATGCTTCTTACTTGCAGTTAAAAGGGTTTCCTGAAGAGCAATTATCGAAGATCTATACTCTGCCAATAATAGCTCAAGGTCCCGACAATTTGCTTTAACTCCCCTTATGTTCCACTGGAGTATGTCCATGTAAGGTTGTTAAAAGAATATCTATCAGCCCTCTTCCCCAGAAACTTCACTATCCATCAAAGAACTAAAACGGTACTTCAAGACAAGATCAGAAGCCGATGCTCCTGATAAATTTCTAAGTTGTTTGTTGCCATGCTTGGCATTTGCTCTTACTGGACTGAAACCTGCTGCACCAAATACCTGACTTCGAGATTTTCCCCTAAGAGGGTCTGGAGTCCGAAAAGGACGCTCCTCACTGCGTGCCTGTCTCGTCTGCTGTTATTGACTTGTGAGCGAGGGGACAACTCTTTCCTCCGATCCTTCACCCCTGACCTCTGGTCCACAGCACTTTGTACAACTGAAACGCGCCTCTTCCCTCACCAGCAGGGACTGAAGCCTGTTGTACACTGCTGGTCGGAACACTATTGCATTTCTGAGTCAAAACCTCAACTGATTGCTCAAGTGTAGTAAGCCGATCCAAAACCGATGACAACAATTCTGTCAATTTCTTCTCCAGAGCAGTGAATGGAGCTGCTCCCAGATCATCACCCGATGACCGGTTCGCGAATCGTTGACCACCTTCTGTGCATAAGTAGAAGCTGAAGAGTTCCTGGCCTCCACTAACCTTCTAGCCTCAGTAAAGGGAACATTTCCTCTCAATCTTTACTTTTTGAATCTCGCATTCCTTTTTCCACACTGGACAAACTTTTTGAATTTGCTGGATGGTCACCCTTACAATTGACACAGTATACGGCACTTACACAAGATTCATCATGCTTCTTCTGTCCCACAATCACGACAAATCTCCTGACCCCGACAAGCTCGCCTGGAATGCCCAAAGCGTTGGGCACTTGAAACACCACAAAGGAGATGGCACGAAAGGCGTAACTTTCACTCGGATATAACCCACTTTGACAAACTGTGGAAGAGATGGCATAGCAAAGTCAAGAATAGCGTGTTGGTTTCGATTAAAGTCACTTCCTTTGAGAGTTTAACTCTATGGACCTGCAGGACACCCTGGCTTTCCATCTCAGTCCGAATTTCTGATTCAGCAACTCCAGCCAAGTCAGCACATCTGATTAAGCCTTTCGAGTAGTTGAGAAAGGGGTGAATGGAAACCTTAACTGTGATATTCAAGAGTGACAACCATCCCTTTTCAGTAGCAACCGAGACGCCGCTTCCGTAGCACAGTTAACAAGGTAGCTACCAGATCGGAGTCTCTTAATCATTTTAAATCCTGTGGATGAAACTCCCTCAAACCACTTACAAACAGCGAACGGAGAAATCCGAGCAATGGATTCTTGGGATCTTTTGCTTCCACTAAAAGGAAGCTTGGCCATGTGTTTTGGATACCCTTTCTCTTTGCCACTTCCCTTATCTCGTTATCTGAATCTGAATCTCTATTCATAATCTCATCCATAAACTTGCCATGTCCATCATCGTTTCTTCTCTTTTTGTTGGGGGTAGTTGTTTAGTAGCCATGTTGAAAGGAAAAAAACTTCACCTCCCCTACTCCCCACCCGCCGTCGAGTGCCCACAAGGCGATGCCCCTAAGCGATCCTCTAGTAAAGGGAAACACCAGGGTTATAGTGAAGGTATACACCGCGTGACACGCGCTCCACCCCATCCACCAGGCTCATGACCAACTGCCGAGAACGAACAGGAGGCCACTCACCTGGCTTCCAGAGCAAGCAACGTGCCCACGGTTTTTGACCCATGCCATGCCCACACTGTGGAGGCGACCGTTGACAGCACTGGGCCCCATGCTGCCCCCTGTCTAGGGGAAGTCCGGGCCAAAGTGGCGCATTGAGGGGCGCGGATCCCACTCCATTTTTCCCCGACATGGGTCGCACCGCACGGTCAACACAGTGGAACAAGAGGTCACAGAGAAAACAGAGAAAGTGCTATAGAAGACTTGTGATAAAAGGAAAAGAATAGGATAAAGATCCATAAAGGCAGAAGATAGACGAAACAGAAAACTGCAGAGATGTCTTTACATAATGCTCAGTAGTAATGAACATCTCTCTACAAAAATCATCCATTTTTCTGCTGGGTCAATGCTCACACAAGGGAATGGTCTCCCGGCCACAATCCCTCACATTCTTACCCCTCTTGCACTATCCAGTATAATCATACACCAAAAACATGATTCGCTTGCCAACATATCCATCCATCAACCCCCTGTCATCTCTTGTCAGTTAACCCAGTTCTTAATCCCTGTTATGCCAACATAATCACACCTCATACAATGTTACATGCTGCACACCATCCATTCTTTATCCTACCGACTGCTAAGCCACTCGTCTTAAACTTTACCTCTCCCTTCTTTCTGACTACTAAAAATCATAACGGGTCACAACCTAAGGTATCTTCCTTCCAACCCTGTTCTGTCACAAACACATATATCACTGTATGTGTGACGATTGTCACTTGCTCTACAGAAAACTTCCAGCCACATGGATTCACTGTCCTGTACAAAATGCGTACGTCACAATGTGCACACACCTATCATTGCATCAGTCTCCTTGAAGTTTGTCATAAGACTTACCTTCACGCACATATCGCTCTCACAACAAAACCTGGTGCGCTTGTTCACACACAGACGTCAAAGATACAGTCTGCACGCGCACGACACCCGCGTCAAGAACCATGACTCTTAACGAAAGCGAAAGGACACCAATATAACTTGAATAGTCATGACCTTACCCCGGTGTAAACCACTCACCCCCAAAATCGGCCTGGCCCTACTGCACAGTTAACCAATTCCAATGCTGTGCAGTGCAACTCCGAAATCGTTACTCAGCTTCAACGCATTACTACTATTTACAACTGAAATTGAGCACAATCATTAATTGAGCACAATCATCAAACCTTTATGATTCACACAGACACAGCTGCACCTGACTCATATTATGATCCTATACCAAATGCAACTACTCATATCACTATCTTCTTGAAACAACTGAAATCAGCATGAGCTGGCCACAATCGATATCTGCCTCACTGTCCATCAATGGTTATTATATCGAACCCAAGTTGTCTAGCCAAAACTGGCCCATGACAACCGAACTCAGGAACCACTATGTACACTACTTACAATAGAGACAAACAGAGATGACAACACAATTCGGCTGACAACAAACTTCAACCACGAAACCAAGACAACATCATACCAGACAACCAGTACACGCAACGAACACAAATACCAACTAATCACAACATGAGACAACCACAGTACAACTCGACCATATTACAAGACAACACGACGAACCACAACACCACGAACATAACAGATCACCAACCTAGACAGACAGACGATCAACCACACCAGTTCTGCAAATGGCTGAAAGTGGCTGCCAACAAGGACAACATAGAACTCGGCACAGGCCAAGGGCACACCAAACCGACGAGGACCTGGCCCTAACTATGACTCTAAGTCACTCACTCAGCAGAACTAACGGCGCTCCCGCCGCAACTACAAGGAGCACGTCCACTCCGACGACCACCAGGGACCGAAGTGAAGCTACCCCAACGCATTCCGCCCTGGTCGGAATCAAGCGAGCTCCACTCCACAACAACACAAAGCAACCATTGGTCAAAACAGTGTATCCCTCCGCAGAGCTCACACACCTGACCAACGGACTAGTTGTTGCCCGTGTGCAATTTACAATTTACAACACAACAACAACAGCCGATATCCTGCCCCGGCCTCTCTCATACGGAACCAAAGCGACAAAGGGTAACAGTCGGAAACGAAACCAACTTCCTCCTACCACTCCCTCAATAGATGAAGACTGGAAGGCAAAAATACCGTGTGTCCTACTTCCCCTGCCCACCTACCTAGCCTAACCATCCTAACCCCGAGGACCTTATCCTAACCCCCACCTAAATAAAACCCCAGCCTACACACACACACACGCACACGCGCACGCGCGCGCGCACGCACACGCGCACACGCTCTCTATTCCTGAGCTACCACTCTAAACACATGGACGTGCTGGTTCAGTACCGCCAATCGATGACACACACCCCTGCCTAAGTTTTAAGTACAGGTTAAAACCAACAACAACTTCTCACCGATCGGCGTTTACCCACACCATACCTATAACAATCCAAACCCCATCACTCACTCTGCCCTGTTGTTACTTTTGATGCACACCAAAAACTATCATCCCAACAACATCACTTTTAAATACGTTAACAACCGCAGGTTACATTAATCAACCTGGTCTAATTCTGCCTCACTCGACCTTAACGCGGGCACCTACAAGCAGCCGTTACACTTTGCACTACATAAATTCCATAATTGAGGCTGCTCTGATTACGCACAAATGCTGTGTAACACGTGCTACAAATACCACACTCTCATTAACACTTTGCTACCTCATTCTCTTCCAAAGACAATGACACATGCATAGCTTCGACAATGTCAACCTCTCATGACACGGGTAAATGGAACTGACAAGTTCTTCTCTCTCTCTCTCTCTCTCTCTCTCTCTCTCTCTCTCTCTCTCTCTCTCTCTCTCTCTCTCTCTCGAATGACAATGCTTTATTTTGACAATAGTTAAACAACCCGCATCCCAAGGGAGTGCCTGCACAATTTCTACTTAAAAGTTGTAAAACAATGTGAACAATAGAAATGCCAATCAAAAAGATGCAAACATGCAAAAAACAATTGAACAGTACTAGTAACTAGAAAATGAAAAATACCATCATCAAACAATATTCTCATCACAATAAACAACTTATTGCAAAACCATGATTTTCAAATGTTAAGTTTTTTTCTCTATGAAAATGTAGACATCGTAAACTAATTTGCCACGTTTGCGGTGGAGAGAGACTCAACTCAAACTCCACTCAACTCAAACTGATTTAATGTTTAGGCACATTGAGCCCATAACCATGTTCAGTTAACGTAATAGTAATTACGTATGCACTAACATCTCTTCAGCTCAAAAAGGATGATAAAAAATGGGACAAGAAAAGAAAAGAAAAAGAACCACCAAATGAGGCAAAAGAAAATTATGCAATGAAACTAAGTCCATGAATAGGAAAATCGTTCTGAGGGTACGGGAGAAAATCATACACATGTGTGTTAAGACCGAGGTCTTCTGCATATTTAAGTGTTATGGGGTAGAAATTGTGGTTGTATCACTTGTTTAATACTAACCAATCAGCCACTGATCAGTGATCTCTCAGTTTCAATGCATATAAAAAATAACTTTGCAAGTTGGATCAATTACATCGTCGCATTCAGATTTTAGGATAGAAAGCCTCTTGAATTTGGAAAGATCTAGATTGACTCTAGTAAGCAATTTTTGTCTGAGATCATCATATGCAGGGCAGAAGAAAAGAATATGCATTTTCGTCTTCAGGGGAACGTGCACATAAAGGACACAATAGTAAGAGGGCATCTGAAGTATACCTATATCTGTTGCTTTTCAATTCTGTTACGCCCAAGCTTTTAAATCGTATAAACATATTGCGGGATATATCTTGAAATTATCAAATCAAAAATAATTTTCTGGTCCAAGAGCACTTTAGAAAGGGCTGTACTATTGTATCGTGGTCTTGTTTCAATTTCTCCTAACCATTGTTGCAAAAAGAAATTGATTTGTCTTTGCTTGAATTCACTTAGAAAAGCTTTAGGATTACCTACTCCTTGAGAGACCATACATAGGTCAAACCACATGTACAAAGAATATTTTTACATGGTAACCCGTGTGGTTTTCCCTCTTTCATCGAGTGATCTCCACATATGATACGCCATGCGTGCAAATCTGTCATTCGGTAAAGTGCATAACCTTAACCAGAAGGCTATACATCTCACTTTCGCTAGGTTAAGTTAGGGGAAAGCGGTTTCAATTGTCCATAAGCGCAGAAATTTGGTGTATGTAGGCTTACATTAAAAAACCCTTACATGCAAAAAGATGGACCTTTTCTATTTGATGAATTCACGTATACCCCAAATCTCAGCGGCGTATAACAACATAGGAATGACTTAAGTATCGAATAGTTTAATAGTGCTAGGCTTTGCTAAAAACCATGGTTCAAATTGGTACACCAACATATCCTTGGGTGTGCTGTTAGAACACATCCAAAGATGTAAATGCGGGGGGGGGGGGGGGGGGGGGGGGGAGCAATTTTGTCCTCGGGTAATTATTGTTTCTAGGCAACGGAGTGCCTGTCGCGAACAATGTCAAACACACAGTGCAAGCGTTTTAAACTCGTGTAAACTATAAAATAAGACTGAATAACAAATATAATCCATATTATAGGGTTGGTTGAAAAATGAGCCAAAAATCATATTCCGAAACCTTTGGGTCAGGCTATATTGTAGGTGCTCTCAATTAGAGACATAATAAGGTAACTAGTTAGCTAGAATTTTTTTTCAGTAAAGACACCCAAGCTTTGGTGATATACAGGCGAAACCAAGGACCTAAATAATGTGGTATATCTAACAGATTAATTATAGTGTGTTTTCAGACTGAAGCAAAGAAGACATGGCAAGCAGCGTGAGTACAGACATGGATTGGATCCTGTGCATCTTTTGCCAGGACACGACAGAAAAGCTGATAAATCCCACCGAAGAAAAGCTACAGCACAGCAGAGAGACATTCAGAAGGCTTCCAAGTAGCTGGAGCATTCCCATCATCACTGAAATAGACAAATTCAATGACGGGTCAGGGATTGCTTCTACGTAGCCAAAACATGGACCTAGGTGGCACAATAACTGCCGTGCTAGGTACAACCAACGAATGTCGGACAGAGCTGAAAAAAGACAGCATGATGAAGCTGAAGAAGATGAAAAAGATGAAGGCGAGACAGGACCAAGAAAGAGATCACGCAGAAGAGAGTGGGCAAGTTTCCCCACAAGAGACCTGTATTTTTGACTGTGGTAAAACAGGAAACCTTTCTAGAGGTTCCACATACCAGCTTGATTCACATGTTCGGGAAGCTGCTTTGAAGATTGGTGACACAAATCGTCTTGCAAAGTTATCAGCAGGTGACGTCATTGCAATTGACATGATGTATCATAAGGGTGCCTGGTAGACTTTTACAACAAGGCAAAGCTTTGGTGAAACACCACAGACGTCCAGTGACTCTGACCTGGATGCACATCGAAGCATAGCATACATTCGCAGAGCTTGTCATGTACCTGGAAGAGAAGCTGTCTGAAGAATCACACGTTGCAAAGCTTGCTGAAGCCGTGTCACTGTATCAGAGACGGTTAGAGGAACTGGGACAGAATAAAGAGGTTCTCGAGAACTCTCAACAAGACTGAAAGAGAAACTTCTAGCACACATCCCTGGCCTCACTGCTCATAAGAAAGGACGAAACGTCTGCTTATCATGGACACACAAGTGGAAACCGCCTTGGCAAAAGCAATGGACAAAACCCATACCACAGAGGCTCTGATTTTGGCTCAAGCTGCCAAAATCATCCCCTCAGAACTCTTTAATGACTGTTATATTTTTGACGGTATTTTCAAAGAAGATTGCCAGGCGAAGTCAGTTCCCTTCACCCTTACAGTCGTTCATCAGCATGCTTCTGAAAGGTCCCGGGCATTACAGAGATCTAACAAGAAAGCAACGCCTGTAAGCCTGTCGATAGCACAGCTAATCAAACACAATGCTGTGAAACGCACAAGAGCTGCAGAACCAACAAGAGTCCGTCATCATCGTGGGAAAGGAAACTCCCTTTCCACTGTAGGGCTTCTGATTCACACAACACACACACCCGCCAGAAAGGCGGTTGATAAGTTCTTCGATGCTGGTGTTTCAGTCTCCTCTAAAAGAATCAACCAACTGTCCCAAGATCTGTCCATTGCAGTGTGTGCACAATTCAAGAAAGAAGGGTGTGGTTGTTCCTTGAGGCTTTCACAAATCGTCTTCACGACAGGAGTTGTTGACAACATCGACTACAATCCCTCATCATTTACTGCAAAAAGGGATCATTCCACGAAACTGGAATCTCCTTGTGCCAGCATCCAGACTTTGATGGCCAGGGCCAGGCAATGGAACCCATGGACTTTTCTTCTGGGAGTGCTTCTGATCACCTTCAGGACTTCTATCTAAAAGTGTCTCCAGTCACAAAGCCTCTTAAGGACGTCGAAGTTTCACCTGCAGCGCAGTTTCTGTTCCCAGATCAACTGTGGAAGGATATGCCATCCAGCAAGAAAATGAGTGGCTCCAGTATGTGCAAAATAATCGCAATGATGATCCTACGAAGGATCTGTGCCTGAGGAGGGGCCGCATTCCACGCAAATGAGCACCAGCTTGTGAGACCAAAGTGTGGGGGTGGACTTCCACTATCATTTGAAGACTGCACATTCTCCAGCCATGATTTCCCCATGCTATGGACGTTATCAAGAACGCTGTCCACTTACCTGAACCCAGGCAGGATCCCATTCATGACGTGTGATCAGCCCCTCTTTGCCATTGGAAAGAGTATCCAGTGGAAATGGCCTGAGCAATATGGAGAAGGCAAGCTTGTAATTGTCCTGGAGGTCGTCATATCGACAAAGCAGCACGGAGTTGCAGTTGGCACGTGGCTGGAAGATAGTGGGTGGACACAACTATTCAGAGGCAGATGTGTTGTAGAATCAGCTACAGCCATCAGCTTGCTGATCTGTGGACACCTGAAGAAGACCAGGTATGCACATGAAGTCACTGTTGGGGCCTTGTTTCTGCTTCAGATTGAAGCGTACTAACAGTACTCTATGCAGCTGACAGACTCAGAGAACAGGCTGTTGTTTCAGGAGTGGAAGAATGAAAAACAAACAGCAAAATCCCAAGTTCATCTACTGGTCGCTTGTGATGGACCTTGAGCTTTCAGTTCTCACGTTCGTGAGATCTCTCAGGACGCACAATTTCCCTTTGTACGCACAGTCACTTGAAGAACTATTAACCTGGTTCTTTCTTCTTGACACTACCCTTTACGCCCGATGGCTCTCAGTCCATCTACGAGATATGAAGGAACTGCCAACCAAAGCACCAGAGGCTATTCAGCTTTTGGTGAGGAAAGTTTACAGTCCAGAAGACAGACGACGTGTTTCTCGTCTATCGCTCTCGACCAAGCCCATGAGCAGATGAACAAGATGGTCGAGGGTGAGAGTGGAGTGGTCGGGCTGACAGAGAATGCTGCAGCATTCGAGAAATGGATAACTGCTTGGCCAGAAATGGCAAGCTAGTGGATGAGTTCGAACATGCACTACAACTGACAACAAAAAAAAAGACACAAAAGGCATCATGAGCAGACAGTGGCACACCAGAAACGATACAAACAAGACCTTAGCTCATTGAAAAGAAAGCTGTCGTATCTCGGCAACTCCTTTGCCGAAGAAAGCGAACTCCTGTGTCTGTCTACAAAAGTGTGTGTAAGTACTGAACTTGTCAACACAGTGTGTTGCCAAAGAAATGGGTAAGGCGCAGTACTTGGAATTTGTTAATGAAAGGCTGCTGCTAAGGTCAAAACCATTGTCAGACCCAATTCAATTTAACAGAGTAGCCCTTTTTGAGAATCAGAACAAGTCTACCCCCAGAGGACCAAGGATCTGAAGCTAAAGACAGCCAAGACCAACTGTGGCTTGTTTGGAAGACTGGTTGTGTTGGGTGTCAGGCTAGAGGAGGAGACCTGATGAGTTCTTTCAGCAAGGAAACCAGTCACTCCCTCCATCAATTTCAGATTCTGGAGATTAGCGCCATGGCAACAAAGCGACCTCCTACATGTTTTGAGAAAACTCATGACCCAGTCCCTCACTGAACCACACGGTATCAGCTGTTCTCATTGCTAGGGCTGCGCCAGTACACATTTTGAAGCCACACCAAGCACAAACATTCCAAGAGTACAGTGATTCTGTCTTTGTACCATATGTCCTGATGTGCCTGTCTGCCGCTGATCGCGTTGACATGTTTTGGGACTGTTACCGTGACAACAGTCTGAAGTCGTCGGTGAGGAAGAAACGAGGCTCTGGCATCAGCAGACGAGAGAAAGGAATGTTGCTCTGCTACGCAACTGGCCAGAGTTTCTACGAAAGTCAAAAACAAAGAAGAACGGTTTCACTTCCTCTCTGAAAATGTGAAGTTCATCAAGGAAGATGGGAAAGTGGTCATTGCAACACAAGGAGCGGACGTTGTTAGTTTCAGTGACATTTGTGAGGACCAAAAAGCCAGGCTGTGCCCTTTTTCACATGAAGAGGCTGCCACCTGACTGAATGTACACTGTTCTGACTTGGCCAGAATGAATCACACTCATGTCATGATCAGGACTTCAGACACTGACGTAGTGGTGCTTGCAACAGCTCACTACCATTCCCTCCAGCTGGAAAAACAAAACTGTGGGTTTTGCATTTGGTGCTGGATCCCACTTTCGTCTTCTGCCTATTCACAACTACGCCAGCACACTGGGCCCAGGGAAAGCAGCAGCATCTCTGATGTTTCATTGTATTACTGGCTGTGACATTGTATCGTTTTTGTTTGGTAAGAAGACTAGCTGGGAAGTGTGGATGTCTGATCCAGAATTCACACAGCTGTTCCTCAGACTGCTTGCATCACCAAAGAAGTGCTACCTGCAGATCTTGGGTACAGCCATGGGCCCCCCTATGGCGCCATCTGTGGCCAACATCTTCATGGGATGGTTGAGCAACGCCTCCTCTCAACTTCTCCATGGAGGGTGGACAGCAACATTTGGCGCCGATTTATGGACGACATCGCCCTGCTCTGGTTTGAGGGAGAAGAGCAGTTGTGCAAATTTCTGAAGTGGCTCAACCAACAGCATCCCACAATTAAATTCACAGCCAACTACGGCACCAGCAACATCCCGTTCCTGGATGTTAGTGTCAACATCAGCGATAGCCGCATCCACACTGACCTGCACATCAAAAGCACCGATGCACATCTGTCTCTCTTCCGTTCAATTCATGCCATCCAAGACACTGTGTCCGTAGTATCCCCTACAGTCAGTGCCTGCGTATCCGCCGGATCTGTTTCCAGTGACACCACTTTCAGCCAACGATGTCAGGAGCTGTGCCAGAGGCTGTCCAGGAGAGGCTACTCTAGACCTCTGCTCGACGCAGTCACTATGAAGGTGGCTTCCATTCCCCGGCAGGAAACTCTCTGCTACAAGAGCAAGATACCACACAGAATCCCCTATGTGGTGACACACAACCCTAGCAACCCACCCCTGGGAAGATGGCTGAAGGAAACATGAGGACCCTACACTCCAGCCGCCGCATGCAGGAAGCGGTACCTCTTCCGCCTATTGTGGGAGAAAGAAACAGCAAAAATCTACGGGGAATCCTCATGCCGTCCAAACTTCCTCCACTCCACCTGCCAGCAAACTCAGCTCCACGTGGCTGTTACAAATGTTCTGCCAGTAAGTGCATCATATGTAAACACCACTTACAAACTACATCAACATTTACAAGCATACGCACCCATCAACAGTTCGCCATTAGGGGATCACATGACATGCCAATCCACAAACATCATATACCTCATAGATTGTCTTAGGTGCAGAAACACACAATACGGCAGGGGAAACGGCAAAACTTTACAAAACAAATTCTATCATCACCGTTCGACATCAAAACAAACAAAAACACTCTCGTAGCTAGACACTTCAACAGCAAAAATCACACACTGACCGACCTCATTTGCACAGCCATAGAACAAATTAGAAAACCAATGCAGCAACACGCAAATATAGAGAAAAATACTGGCGACACAAACTGAAGACAACCTACCGGATGGCCTGAACGTTTGGGATTAGACTGGACCAGTCCTGTGCAGCTTCCTGTTCTGGACAAACATGTCATGTGCTGCCAAGACTATGGGTGTTAGATGCTGGATGTGTTGATGTTGATTGGTTACTGTGCTCTTTACTGTCCACCACCTTACTGTGCTCACTACTGTCCACCACCGTCTCATGTCCCTAGAAGTGGGGAGTCTATACTCGCCCCATCCCCCACCCCCTCGGCCCTTCCCCCCTCACTCGCCCCTGTTTCCCCTCCTCCCCCCCTGACCCACCTCCCCCTATAGCCCCCCGACCCCCCACCCCACCCCACCCCGTCACCTTTTTCTGTTCCTTATGTCTTTTTTTTCTGTTCCTTGTTTGTCTTTTTTCTCTCTTAAAAACCCCCCCCCCCTCCCCCTTCCACACTTTCTTCTCTGCCCCACCCCAGTCTACAAACCATCCACGCCCCACCCCTTTCCTATCACATGCTTTTTCTTCCCCCGCTCTTATTCCACCTAACCCTCCCCCCCCCCCACCTCCACCTCTACTACTTACTATCTCCATTACCTTTTGCTCATCACCATTTACCTTCCTAACCCTAGAAACCCCCCCCCCCCCCCCATATACACCTCTTCTTCTCCCCTCCTCCAGTAAGACTTCTTGCCCTCACCCTTTTTTTTGTTCTCCCCCCCCCCCCCTTTTTTTTTTTTTTTAAATAAACCTTTATTAAGTATAGCATTTCTCATCATTTTAACTTACCTTTTTCCTTCTCACCGCCCCCCTTTCCCCCTTTCCCCTCCCAGCCACCCGTCCAACTCTTTCCTGTCCCCTACTACCTCCTTCATTCCTGCGGAAGGAGAGAGGGGGGCAGAAGAGGAAAGGGGAGGGGGGAGGAAGGGGAATGGCACGCGGGAGGCCCCCAGGGCAGAGAAGGGGAGGAGGGGGGGAAGGAGCGACTAGCTCATGGGACGTTTTCTCCTGACGAGCGCCGCGCCGCCGTTTGCGGCGCGAGCTCGGATTTCCTTTAACCTCGCAAGCCCCTTGCCTCTCAAAGGGGGAGAATCAAACGAAGCTCGTCCCCTAGCCCCCCCCCCCCCCCCCACTAACCTTAATGTATCTCCCATCCCCTTTCCAAAACAGTCCACGCACTCGTCAGTCTTTGTACTGTAAATTCTGAAATTCTGCTCCTGATGGTTGTCTACATGGCATTCCTCATGTCAGTTTAACCGTCATGTCGTTCGTTTCGCCTTGGGGAGGGCCGGAATTTAGGGGGTGGGAGAGGGATTTTTTTACAGAAGTCAGGTTTTTTGTTCATATGTCTTCTCCATCCCTCGTTCTATGACTCTATTACGCCTTTCCCCCACCATGGAGTCCACCTTAAGGATGCCAGGAGAGGACAAACTTGCTCTTGGTCGCAGATGTTTGGCTCCTTCAGTTTTGGGAAGACCACACGCCGAATCCAATCAAAGCTGCCTGAGCACGATTCCTGTAGTGACCGCATCTATGATAACACACCGTGCGAACCACTTCCTGTAGGACCGCCACCGAGCTTTCCGTGTAATGGATAGCCCCAACGAGACTTCCTGGTACGTTACTCTAGCCGCTTTTAATATATCCACACTGCCTAACGACTTCCTGTAGGCACAGACGACTGCACAACTTGATACAAACCGGCTCAACGACTTCCTGTAGGACAGCCATTGACTTCCACACCACGGCCAACGACTTCCTGTAGGACAGCCAACGACTTCCTTTAGCACAGCCAACGATACTTCCGTAGCACAGCCAATTCCTGTAGGACACCACTTGATACTGTAGCACAGCCAACGACTTCCTTAGGACAGCACACTTGAGATTCTGTAGGCGGCCAACGACTTCCTGTGCTTAGGACAATCCACTTCCGATACACACCGCCAACGAACTTCCTGTAGTACAGCTCCACTTGATACAACTGGGCCAACTTTCCTGTAGGACACCCCTTAACCAGTCCACGACTTCCCCTGTACACAGCCAAACGACTTCCTGTAGACAGCCAACGACTTCCTGTAGGCACCATTTGATCACTACGGCCACCTATTCCTGTAGACCAGGCTTGCTTCGATACCACAATCCCCGACAGTCCTGTTAGGACAGCCCAATACTTCCTTAGTGCTGCGTGCCACAACTTCCTGTAGGCACAGCCAACGCCTTCCCTGTACCAATAGCCACCGACTTCCTGGTATGAGTAAATCACTTATCACCACCTCCGTCAAACGACCTCCGTAGGGACCCCCCTGACACACATCGGTCACGCTTTCCGGGAGTCACACCAACGGCTCCGAGACAGCCAACGACTTCATGTGTGCATCCAACGATTCCTGTAGCACAGTCCAACGCTTTTCACATGAGGCCAGCCCGACTTTCTTTATCCAGCCCCGGCTTCCTGTAGGAACAGCTAACAACTTCCTGTCGCACATCAACGACTTTATGTCCTGTATCCAGCCAAAAAAAACACCACTTCCTGTAGGACACCCAACTTATACACTCTGAAAACGACGCTGCCGGTAGGACAGACACTTTCACCCACATCGTCAACGCTTCCGGT
>JADBJO010008599.1:0-7500 GCA_016801955.1 Conus betulinus
CACAGACTCGGCCATGCTGAAATAAAGTAAATAATTTGTTGTCTAGACCACATACCAAGTTTCTGAATGTTCATTGATCCACCCAATTCCTATGCCTGTCTGTAAGCGTTCATTCCCACTTATTGCTCTTGTCATTTGCATTAATCATGCTATTCTAAAACTGCACAAGAAACTTTTACACGAGAAAACACTTGGTGGCGGTCCAAAGCTAAGGAGATTTACCTTTTAATATATCGATCTGGCCTAGATGTCTGGCTGTTCGATAGCCTGATTTGTGTCGTTCTAACACGTAAATTCAGAACATGTTTTTTGGCATAAAATACTAAACAGGAAATCATATCGAAAAGATCCAAACACCACTGAGAACTGACGAAGAGCTGACCACTCCACACCGGTAACAAGATGCAGTTCTCTGACTGAACTCCCGAACTCAGTTCACTTCTTTCCTGTGCTATGCACTGCAAGAATTTTGACAGAAACGCTGTGCTCATTGATGGATAAAACCACTTATTCAACATTACTCCTGAGGTGAATAGATCCTCCAAAGCAATGAACCTGAAGTAACGCGTCCGTGGCTGTGTGGTAGACGTGTCGAAATTCATAGACCAGTCACATGTCACAAAAACTACACGGTTTTTGCTCACAGGAACCTTTCACCCTCACAGGGACAATGGCGGAAGAATACTTGTACGTTTTAGGCTCATGCACTGTGCAAAAATAGATCCGTCAACAATGTTGTCGCTCTTTCAATAGTTTAAAATCATGCGTTGTATAACGTTCGTTTGAGTTTTCAGAGCATCATTTTATGGAACTATGCCTACAGCACCAAAAACAACCATCCACGTGACCTGAAAATTAAAACAACAGTCAATCAGCGCTTTGCGCACGAATATCAACAATGGTGCATGCGACCTGATTGAAAAAATGAGGTTAAGAGAAAGTCCATTTTGAACAGGACTGCCGGATTTCTGCATAAAAAGCAATAAAGTTTTCTTTGCAGTCAACGAACTGAAGAAAATAATTTCCATGCACATTATGAGCAAGTTTATACATACATGTAATTCAATATTTTGGTAGGCTAGAACAATAAGAACAAAATGTGACAACTGCAGCGTTAAGGAAGAAAAATAAGAAAAAGAAAAAAAGGGGAATTGAGAAAAAGAAAAAGATAGGTTACATGCGCGACGGGGGAATTGCAAGATAACGCAAGATAAATGAATCTTGAAAAAGCAGAGTATTAAGAGAAAGAAACCACCCAAAGAGAATACCTCTTTGATTAATACTACATACTGATGTACTTCGTCTTTTAGATTAGCATTCAAGCTAGTATCCCTTCAATAGGTGGACTCGTCTTGACCCCATTGAACATTCGTTGGCTGGTAAACAGCCAGCCATACTCCGGATGAGAATAAAGTGCAGTCCAAGTATCAAAGTCGGGGGGGGGGAGGGGAGCCGGGCACATGGTGTCAACTGACAGTTATCGCAGTCTCATCAACTACGTCAGTTTCTCAGATGAGCGGTCCGTCATATCTTAACGTCATATTGGCCGTAGTCCCAAGGACAAGATAACCTGCAGACCGAGTCTGCATACTTTGTGGCAATTGTTGAAAATAGCCTGTCTGGTTCCGTGGGGGGCAGTCGTCTGTAGCTCTCTCAGCTCTGGTTCCTTGTGAATTTTTTTTTCACCTCCAAGTATTTTGTCGGCCGCGACGGGCGTCGGTTTTCCTCGCCTCTTCCTCCCCGCAAAAGGCCTGTCTTGAGAGGCCTGTCGTGCTCGGGTGGCGATGGTCTTGTGCCGCGTGAAGCCGCCCTCAAAGAGGGAGGACGAAAGTCGCTGGAGCGCTGCACGAGTCCCTTCTATTGTGTGCTCCACGCAGACAACGGCCGAGAGGACGATTTTTTCACCCCAATCCGGTGAGGAGTGCCCCCAAGCCCCCACCCAAAACGTGGTATCCCAGGCCATGGTGATCGTTGTCAGGTAGTGCTCCATCGCCGATCGCCCCACATCTCCAGGAGTCGTCCCACAGCGACACACAGTAGACCCGTTGTCACCCGTACGGAATGTTCGCTACGCCGCCTGACCTTATCGTTTATCGTTTTGTGGAGCCACTCAAAGACTCTGGGGCATTTCCTTCATGCAGCAGATAAGGGTTTTCAGTCGGCCCAAGCGAAGATTTGGCACTTCTTCAAGTGTTGGTGTCTTGTCACTGAGGGGTTTCTCTCTCTCTCTCTCTCTCTCTAGCGCTGCAGGGAGGTGGGTGATGAAAGGGATCCCTTTTTACCCAGCGGGCGGGATTATTTGTAAGTGCGAATTCAAACATTTTAAACCTTGAACAAGAAACCGTGACATATAAACAAAAAATATAAGAGAGAGAGAGAGAGAGTATGCGGGCAGGGGGAGGGGGCAGTGCATGGGGAGAAGGGGTAGTATTCTCTTTCAGCTAATGGGAGGCGGGATTTACAACAACAAATGTACAGCACACCATCACCTCCCGCTCCCCCTATCCCTAGGGGGAAAAAAAATCTTCCACGAAATGACACAGTTCCATTTAGTGGAAGAATGATCTGTCAAGTAAGTTCTTTGTTTTTCATTAGAACAAAATGTAAATGTCTGTCTTTGCAACAGAGCGATGTTCATTACTTTTTAACGTATAAAGCGTGTAAGACACTTGCGCACCCGTAAACGTTCAGAATCTTGCCCCGAAGGGCTGAATATTTGTGGGGTACACAGCGCGCGCACACGTGTGTGTGTGTATGTGCGTATGTGTGTGTGTGTGTGTGTGTGTGTGCGTGCGTGCGTGCATGCTTGTATGTGTGTGTGTGTGTGTGTTGTGTGGTGCGCGAACGCGCGGTTTGTGTATTCAAGATTCCAAACTGTTGTGTTTCTAGTCACATATACAAAGGGAAATAGTCAATGCAAATAACGTACAATCAAGTTTTGAAGAGTTAACTCCCGTAAAATTAAAATTTTAAGGTGTGGGATGCGTCACACAAATGGACAGCAAGAAAACAATTGAAAATGTCGTGTATACACATGGTGTTCATTAAAAAACAAATTCTCATTAAAAAAAAAAGTTGCGTCAGAACAACAGGGAGAGGTCGAATGAGAGGGCAGAGGGGTGGGGGAGATGGGGTTACTGGCCCCATCCCTTTCATGAAAATAGGGGGTGGGGGTTGCGGGGGGAGGGGGGTGGGGGTGGAGGGCTCACTATCTTCTGATCCCCCCTCCCCTCCATAATCTTTCGAGCAAAAAATTTGGACGGCGTGGGTTATGGAGATTCATCCCACCCCTATCCCATGATCCTCCTTCCGTTTACACACACACACACACACACACACACACACACACACACACACACACACACACACAAACACACACACACACACACACACACACACACACACACACACACACACACACACACACACACACACACACACTACGCTCTCACAAAAGTTTGGAATATGAGTCTCCCCACCCTTATCCCCCTCCCCGGGCATTTATCAACATTTAGAAGACTGGAGTGATGTTATTTCAGGCTGCCCTCCTCTCCCTCCCTCTCCCAAAGCAAAATATCTTCCGACGACACCGATGAAATACATTTTCAAAAGTTTTTAAAGAAAGTTTGCTTACACACAAAGTATTTTTGAAATCTTTAGAAAGGTTATTCAAAGGAAAAAGTAACGTGAAAATGCTTCTAACATTAAAGTCAAATGTGTTCTTTTCAATTTTTAACAGACAAGCATTTTAGATCAGACGGTATTTTCTGTTTTATCATAATGCTGGCTAAAAATGTGTTTATGGATGTAAAACTGAAAACTCTGCGCAAAACATATGCGTGTTCCAGAAACAGTTGAGCAACGGGAACAACATTCAACAGTACAACGTGAAAGTTATCGCCAACTAAAATCGATTTGTTATCTAATGGAATTATTATAAACCAACTCTCCAACGAAGAGAGTGCTTAGAAACTTTCTACCATGCTTATGTAATCAAAATAAAAGCACCCATACCTCTTTCTGTGTGCAGGAATGAACCCAAAAGGCTGCATTGTAAATCATTCAAGAGTTGTGTGTTTCCTTTTTTTTTTTTTTTTTTTCTGCATTGGTCTTCAGATTGTTCGAGTCTCTGATTCTTTCTTCTTCTTCTTCTCTCCGTGTCTCTCTCTCTCTCTCTCTGTCTGTTTGTCTGCCCCGCTCTTTCTCTCCCTGTGTGTGTGTGTGTGTGTGTGTGTGTGTGTGTGTGTGTGTGTGTGTGTGTGTTTTCGGTTTGTTTGCATTGTGTCCGTTTGTTTGTTTTTGTTTGTTTGTTTTTCTACTTCTTCTTCGCTTATGCCGTGTCCTGTTTGAAATACGGAAATACGGAGTGTGGCTGCCCATGTGGCGGAGTAATAAAAAAAAAAAAAAAAAAAAAAACCGTCACACACGTAATGTTCTCATCCCCAGCTGATGCATTTGTACCATAGTGTTCAAGTACTTTGGCTGTTAGGATGATCCCTGGAGTCTTTTAGCCAGGGTACGACAACGACAACAGCAACAACTACCTTAGGTGACATCTATCACGTGACAGTTAATCACCTGACCACTTCAACCTCCTTGACACAGTTCGACAGTATGCGCTAGGTGAGGGCGCTACTGCTAATCGGCACATTACCTATTTTCTCCACGACGCGCTGCCTTCTTTTCCTGTAAAGCGCTTAAGGCCCTTTGTGAGAGGCTTCGCTCCCTTGACAACAGGAAACGAAAACAAACGAGCTAGCTTATATATCCACTGTTTATTTGGAGAATGGTAAGCTGTGGTATACCGCCAACTTCGTGCAGTCCTTACTGGCTCACTGTCTTCGTTCTCCAGTTGGCAGCTTTCTCCCTCTTCCCCTCACGCTCTTTCTCGGGATTTGATTGGAGATTAGAACTCTGTTCAATCTGCTGTCAGCCATGTGACCCAATGCAGTATATGCAGATCGTAGATTTTTTTCGTTTGTTTACCTATTTGAATGCAAATGAGTAATAATGATAGTATCTAGGCCTATAGATCCGACTTTTAATGCATATAAAACGTTCCAACTGTGCAGGTATTTACATATAGACATACTGATCCGACTGATGGTATTTATTGATCCGACAGTTAATGCGTGTAAAAAGTTCCAGCTGTTCAGGTATATCCACAATAACACATTAAGTATAGCACTCTGCAAAGGGATGAATGTGAGGGGGGTGTGATTTTTAGTCTGGGGGCTCATCGCAGGATTATTTTATACAGCTAGCATTCGAATCTACACACACACACACACACACACACACACACACACACACACACACACACACACACACACACACACACACACACAGAGTAACACACGCAGAGTATCACACACACACACACACACACACACACACACACACACACACACACACACACACACACACACACACACAGAGTAACACACGCAGAGTATCACACACACACACACACACACACACACACACACACGGCTGCGAGTGTCTGTGTATTTTCTCAGAAAGTGAAGATCAACAATATGTCCATGCATATTCTTAGAAAAAAGGTAAAACCCATAGTCTATTTTAAGCAGAAACGAAACCAAAGGGAATAAAAGCCCATGAAAATCAATACACGCAGACTTCCTGGTATTGTCATTGTGCTGGTGACTTGGAACCTGTCGTAAAGCTCTGTGTAGGTGTGTGTACAACTGACAGTTGGCTATCTTGTCGTAAAGCTCTGTGTAGGTGTGTGTGCAACTGACAGTTGGCTATCTTGTCGTAAAGTTCTGTGTAGATGTGTGTGCAACTGACAGTTGGCTATCTTGTCGTAAAGTTCTGTGTAGATGTGTGTGCAACTGACAGCTGGCTAGCCTGTCGTAAAGGTCTGTGTGTGTACCAGTGGGTCAGTTGGCCCTCACCGCCTGAGGCCAGAGGTGGACAGACGGCAGGCCATCTCTGTGACTGCTGCAGGGGACCGGGACTGTGCGAGACTGGTTCCAAAGGTAGGCCGACTGGTGGCTGGGGGAGAACAGCGGTGTCTGCTCTGTGGCATTCTTTTTCAGACTCCAAGGTTCTGGGCATAATTCATCATGAACATTTGGAACACAGCTTGGTCAAAAAAAAACCAGTCGATGGGATAGCTCTCCCAAACATAGAGGCTTGTTTGGTCGTCGTGCGGGTCTGTAACAATATTGTAAGAATAGGGACGAACAATGAATAATGATTTTATTGTCGTTCACTATTAGAGTTTAATGAATGAAACACACACACACACACACACACACACACACACACACACACACACACACACACACAAGAAAAAGAACAAAATCGTGAGATGACGAGTAGGGCCTACATCATCATCCTCATCCAGTTGAATGGCCTCAATCATCACACGTTGATTCTCTTCTGCCATTGTAGAACTTTAGAGAGGATTGCAAGTGAGAAAAAAGAGTTGTGGATAGAAAGTGAAAGACCGAGACAGTGAGAATAAAACCTAACGCTGACACCTAAATGCTGATTGGGTTTACCTGGCAGGCTACTACATCAACAAAAAAAAAAAAAAAAGAAGAAAAAAAAAAAAAAAAGAAAAAAAGAAAGAAAAAAGAAAGAAAGAAAGAAAGAACGATGATGAAAAAAATCCGTCGCACAAGAAAAGACCTTGGTCCACAATCACATACTTTATCACGGACTTTTGTCATGGTCTACGAAAGCACAAAACAGTTTCCTTTTTCCGTTCTTCATAATGTCAGTATTAGACTGATCATATCTAAATCCTGCATGATTTCCGCGAAGAAATTTAGGGCATCAGAGAAAGAAAGCACAGAAGTCTTTCATGTAGCGCAGCAGCGAGCGACACTGGACACGAGAGTCGTGAGGCATGTGATTGTTGCCTTCGCCTTTGTCTCCTGTATTGGTGTGAATTAGGACGATGATTCCAATAAGGTGCCATTCATCGTGCAAGGGGCCACTAGTGGGCATTTTATCCAACAAGGCACCAAAATTGTTTTAGTTTGTAAAATACGAGACAGACGGTTTCATCAATATCTTCACCAATCCAGTGTGTGTGTGTGTGTGTGTGTGTGTGTGTGTGTGTGTGTGTGTGTGTGTGTGTGTGTGTGTGTGTGTGTGCTCTCTTAATTTCTTTTCTTTCTTTCTTCCCTTTGCTACATTTACTACAAGTGTTAGAAATAAACGATTTTTGTTGCCCTACACCTCACACTTGCATAAGAAGCAGTCATATTCAGCATGGAAACATGTCATCACAGATGTCGAAACTACTATCACGCAGCAGAGTTTCTTTGTGCCATATAAGTGTGATTTGTCTTCATGCTAGAGTGAAATATGAGGGAAGTGTTAGGTGCTATGTTCACATGCCTGGAATTCATTGCCAAGGCAGAACAAAGCTTGCGTGGAAAGATCAGGGATGACAAAAAGTGATTGCTCAAACTCATGCACTGTGAAACTGCAGACATCAGGCGTCACTTCGTCAACAGTCGG
>JADBJO010008599.1:12500-20000 GCA_016801955.1 Conus betulinus
AAGAATGGAGAAGATACACAGACGACCAACAAGACCTCTGCTGCCCTCTCGATCATCACAGCTTGGCTGTAGCTGTGGGCCAGGTAAGCCGTGGTGCTACAGTTAGCCTGGCTGTTGAGGGCAGGCTGTGTATGGACACAGTGCTGGCTGTGGGCCTGGTGTGCCGTGGTGCTACAGTTAGCCTGGCTGTTCATGGCAGGCTGTGAATGGACACAGTGCTGGCTGTAGCTGTGCCGTGGTGCTACAGTTAGCCTGGCTGTTCATGGCAGGCTGTGAATGGACACAGTGCTGGCTGTAGCTGTGCCGTGGTGCTACAGTTAGCCTGGCTGTTCAGGGCAGGCTGTGAATGGACACAGTGCTGGCTGTAGCTGTGCCGTGGTGCTACAGTAGCCTGGCTGTTCATGGCAGGCTGTGAATGGACACAGTGCTGGCTGTAGCTGTGCCGTGGTGCTACAGTTAGCCTGGCTGTTGAGGGCAGGCTGTGAACGGACACAGTGCTGGCTGTAGCTGTGCCGTGGTGCTACAGTTAGCCTGGCTGTTGAGGGCAGGCTGTGAACGGACACAGTGCTGTCTGTATGGTTTGGGTAAGGTAAAGCCTGTAGAGCAGTCCAACAGTATGGCCTTGGACATGCACATCAATGTCTATGACGGCATGTCTAGCATGAATATCATACGGAGCGCGCGCGCGCACCTGTGTTTGTGTGTGTGTGTGTGTGTGTGTGTGTGTGTGTGTGTGTGTGTGTGTGTGTGTGTGTGTGTGTGTGTGTGTGTGTGTGTGTGTGTGTGTGTGTGTGTGTGTGTGTGCTTTTTTTTCTAATAGAAATCCGTCATATCAACTTGTAAGGAGAATTGTCCTGAGAATTACATATAGGCTGTCACGTAGACTTTTTTTGATTTTTAAAAAAATCAAAGATTGGCGGTGTTTGTGTCTCCAGACCCAGTTTCAAGGTGAACTTTTGCAGGCATATTCAGGCGCACGCGTGAATGTGTGAATGTGCACGCATGTGTGTAGATGACAGGTGCCTTTGTGACTTTATTGTGCAATATTTGCTGGCTGGAAGAGTGGTGTTTACTTCGATTTCTAAAATCCTCGTTATTTTGAACTCGCCCAAATGCATCATTTCTTGTGTTCATTCCATCCACTTGTTAGAGATCACCCTGCATTGTTTGCAGATTTACCACACGGTACTTCAAGAACAGCAGCAAGATTCCAAGAATTTTCCCGAAATGACATGTCAGTAGAGAGAGAGAGAGAGAGAGAGAGAGAGAGAGAGAGAGAGAGAGAGAGAGACTGGTCACTGGCCGGTAGTGTTTGTGTCCAGACGCATGCAAGCGTGTGTGCGTGTGGCCAGTGGTGCCTCTCTGTGTGTGTGTGTGTGTGTGTGTGTGTGTGTGTGTGTGTGTGTGTGTGTGTGTGTGTGTAAGAATTATGTTATATTTAGTATGTGCATTCGGTACCGAAACACAAACAGTCGTTTTATACACATATATATCAATCAACGAGACTTAATCAGAATTTCCTTTTCCAGTCATTCAACACAACGAATGTATTGCTGAAAAAGGAGAGAGAAACAACGACGACGACGACGACGACGACAACAATTACAACAACAACAACTCCTAAATGCCAAAGTGGCTTTCACTAAAAGTCCTGTCCAGATTCACTTTCATTACGGACTACCGAGAGCTAAACGAGCGGAGCAATAGGCCTAAGTCGGTCTTCTCTCACGTTGTGTTCAGAGGTGTCACAGAAAGGCGTGCAGCAAAACGTTGCAGGGAGTGCGCACCTATTCACATTGTCGCACCCATACACTGAAATGGTTACTCGCACACTCTCGCGCAGTCACGACCGCTCTCGCTCTCTCTCTCTCTCTCTCTCTCTCTCTCTCTCTCTCTCTCTCTCTCTCTCTCAAACCCCCATCCCACCGAGTCCTCCCCTTGAGAATGGGCTTTGTAAGTTTACCTCAATAATTCATTCATTCATTCATTCATTTTTCTCTCTCTGTCTCTCCCCTCTTTTTCTCCTTCCTCTTCTTTTCTGTCACACACACACACACACACACACACACACACACACACACACACACACACACACACACACACATGCGCGAGCACAAGCACATGCATACACACACACATTTGCACCCGCACACAAACACAAGCTTGCACACGCTCAATGCATTATCAAGCAAGCTCATGCATATATGCACACGCGCGCACGCGCGCGCGCGCGCGCGTGCGTGTGTGTGTGTGCGTGCGTGCGTGCGTGCGTGCGTACGTGTGTGTGGTTTTTGTGTGTGTGTGTGTATGCACACACAGGTGGTTTGGGAAGGATGATTAAACAAGGGGCACCACTTGGAATATTGTGAACGACGATAAAATGCAAGTAAACAGTTGAAGTCTGCCTGTAATAGTAAACAGACAACACTGCCCTTCAACTTGACATAAGACATGAATGCCGTTAATAGTTTAGGGTTGCACTGTCCGAAACTCCCTATCGTGGGATACACATGAATGACCGTGTTGAAGAATCATTCAGCTGTAGCCAAATCTCTGTGCATTGTGCTATCACATCCTAAAGCTCTCTCATACTGCACGCACTGACTGTCAAAGTAGCGAGATAAAGATTGGGCTTTGAACAGCTCATGGTGTTAACTGCGATCAATATGATGTGCGGTTCGAAGCCGAGTTCTGGCTGTTACTGGCAGTGGGGGAGTGCCAATCTTGTCAAGGGTAGTTTGAAGTCTCTCAGTATCTCCTCCGCTCGGCGTTGTGATGCTCTTGACGATGTTGCTGTCATAGCCGAGGTAGGCATGGGACTGGCGTGAGGGGTACATCCGCCGGTAGATGGCCACCCGCAATCTGTCGTGTCTTTCTGCCGTGTTGTCTTAGTGACACACCACTTGTTTTCTGACCTGTTGCCATACAAAACACCGCGCCTCCATTTCCGCTGCGGTCATGAATTCTCCTGTGGCATCATCCACGTATCCCTGTGATGATTTGATAGATATACATAGGTTGTGTGTGTGTGTGTGTGTGTGTGTGTGTGTG
Organism: Conus betulinus; assembly: GCA_016801955.1. Lineage (NCBI taxonomy): Eukaryota > Metazoa > Mollusca > Gastropoda > Neogastropoda > Conidae > Conus > Conus betulinus. The sequence continues at coordinate 15,552 of JADBJO010008599.1, forward strand.
TGTGTGTGTGTGTGTGTGTGTGTGTGTGTGTGTGAGTGTGTGTGTGTAGAGTGCATGCGTGCGTGCGTGTGTATGCGTGTGTGTGTTTGCGCATGTGTGTGTGTGTGTGTGTGTGTGTGTGTGTGTGTGTGTGTGTGTGTGTGTGTGTGTGGAGAGAGAGAGAGAGAGAGAGAGAGAGAGAGAGAGAGAGAGAGAGAGAGAGAGAGAGAGAGAGGGACGCATATGCCCTGTTGATGTTGACTGAGGGTGCAGCATAAGCTGTTTGTTGTACAGACCGCATGTACCGCTCTGAGTACCAGCCAGACACCACGGCGGGACACAGTGCAGTTTGCCAACAACCACAAACCGTGTGCCCACGTCACTGGCGTGCAGCCCTACAACGCCAGCATGTACCCCCTGGCCGGTACGGCACTTTGCTTGTACACTGATGGCTGTGAACAGCTCTCAGCGTCTGTTGCCATATAACTCTCTACCTACCATACACCGTAGAATTTGATGTTTGAACTGTGTAGATGATCATGAGTTTGCCACTGTAATTACAATACCATGGTCGTATTTGAACAGCAAACACCTGCAGGGCATCATTGTGTTGTGATCACACACACACACACACACACACGCACGCACGCACGCACGCACGCACGCACACACACACACACACACACACACACACACACACACACACACACACACACACACACACACACACACTCACATGTGTGCACGTGCGGATGCACACACGCAAGCACGCACAGGGCAGTGGAAGTCGCATTAATGATTCAGTTTCGTGAAATGTGGGGCTCTTCTTTAAAGTTATTTGACTGAAACGAAATTAGCTGCAAAAATAATTATAACCCCCCCCCCCCCCCCCCCCCCCCTTTTTTTATTTTTTTTCATGGTTGATCAGAACTTAACAAACGAAAATAAAGTGGAGTGATCCGATGTGAAGTAACAAGAACTAAACTGCCGTAAAGCCTGCTGGAATAAAGTGAAGGAATGGAAATGAAGTGATGTTAACCAACAGTACTGTGAAGTGAACAGGAACAGAGTAAAGGCAAACAGAATTAACGGGATGCATATTGAAGAAAAGTGAAGTGAACTGGACTAAAATGAAAGAAATCAAGAGAGAGCGAAATGAATTAAAACCCAACTTGAACAATGGCCATGTACAGTGAAACGAATGAAGACCATACAAAACCCAGACCTTCCTGAATGTGCTGTCTTTGTTCGTGGTGATGGTAGCTGTGTCCTGTCTGCTTGACGTGCACGTCAATCTGTCTTGCCTTTTGTCTTGGATGGCGGGGTGTGGTCACCCATGACCCCTGACATACAAGGGGCGGCCACTGTTGCGGAAATCTCTCGACCCAGCAAAGCCTCTCTCTCTCTTTCTCTCTAAATCTCTTAATCCGGTAGCTTGCTGATATTACGTTTAGTGTCGATTTCTGTGACAACTACTGACGATGGGAATTATGATGAAAAATTGGAATACGCATCAAATCTCTCTCTCCCTCTCTCTCTCTCTCTCCTCTCTCTCTCTCTCTCTCTCTCTCTATTCCAGCATGTCTGATTCTCGTTGCTGCTGTCGTCTTTTTTTTGTTAGCGCGTATTTGTTTGTTTTTTTTTTTTTTTTTTTTTTTTTTTTGCCATCCCATTTTTGATATATTTCATTGATCTTTTTAATGAATGACCTGCCATTGACTGTAGAATTAGAGTGTGAAAAGTAAACGAAAATACCGCGAGCTTGTTGTTTAATTTTTGATTTGTCAGTTTTTCACATTCTGTGAATAAAGAAGAAACATTTAAACCAAAGTAAACCAAGGTGGCATGAACTGAATCAAACGCTTGCGAAGGGAAAAAAAAATAGACGAAATATGTCACAATGAACTTAAGTAAGAAAAAGTAAAGTGAAGAAATTTTACTTAAAGTGACGTGAAATAAACTAAAGTGAAACAGACCAAAGTAAATTAAAGCGACATAAATCAAAATAGTCAAGTAAAGCGCAGTAACATGAAGTAAAGCAAACCAAATTGAAATAAACCAAAGTGATATTGAATGAATTAAAATGAAGTAAAGAAAACAAAAATAAAGTAAGTTTACAACAGTGAAATGAACCAGGTACATAAAATGAATCAAGCCAAAGCAGAGTGAACTGACGTGAAGTAAAAAGAAAGTAAAATAAACCGATGTAAAGTTAAGTGAACTGACGAAAAGCGAAGTAAATAATAGTAAGGTAAATTACCGAGATATAAACTAAAGTGAACTTTAAAAAAAAAGTAATGAAAGTAAATCTAAGTCAAGCAAACTAAAGAAAAGTGAAGAAAAGTGAAGTGAAGAACCCAAAATAAAAGTAAATTAACCAAACTGAAATGAATGGGAGTAAACGAAAGCAAACCAAAACCACTGTGTGATGAAACGAAAGCAAACCAAAACCACTGTGTGATGAAACGAAAGCAAACCAAACCATTGTGTGATGAAACGAAAGCAAACCAAACCACTGTGTAATGAAACGAAAGCAAACCAAACCACTGTGTGTGAAACGAAAGCAAACCAAACCATTGTGTGATGAAACGAAAGCAAACCAAACCACTGTGTAATGAAACGAAAGCAAACCAAACCACTGTGTAATGAAACGAAAGATACATAAACAAAAGCAGAGAAAAGCTAGCTAACGAAAGAGTGATGAAGCCAAGCAAAGGGAAGTAAGCCAACGTCCCGTGACCTCTGCTTTCAGAGGTCAACAGCAGTGGGAACGTTAGCCTGCAGACAGTCAATGACTGGCCGCTGAGGTTTGAACTGTACCGGAGCATTTCCCGGGGCTACGTGCAGAGGTTGACCTGGGGCCTGATGGTGCCTGTCAGCGGCCTGTACCGCGTGTACTCCACCATCAACCTCTACTTCACCAGCAGTCTACTAGACTCCAAGCAACCCCTGCAGCAGGTACACACCTCTTCCTGTGTCTTTCTCATCTCCTCCATCATTCATGACATGTCATTGTTTGAGTCACGATAGCCTGATTTGTTGACACTGATGTCAGTGTCTGTGTTTCATGGGAATGTAAGGGCGCATAATTAAACGTAAGTTTGAATCGTGAAATTCATTGTTATATGTTTGTCATGTGTGTGTGTGTGTGTGTGTGTGTGTGTGTGTGTGTGTGCAGTAAAGGTTCATTGTTATAAGTATTTCTGTCAGTGAGTGTTTAGTGGTGTGGGTTGGGACACAGACACCTCTGGTCCTTAATACTGTGAAAAACTGTGATGACAGAGACAGGAGACGACACGTTGACACTGTGTGATGACAGAGACAGGAGACGACACGTTGTCACTGTGTGATGATGACAGAGACAGGAGACGACACGTTGCCACTGTGTGATGACAGAGACAGGAGATGGCACGTTTTTCACTGTATGATGACAGAGACAGGAGATGACACGTTGCCATGTGTGATGACAGAGACAGGAGACGACACGTTGACACTGTGTGATGACAGAGAGAGGAGATGACACGTTGACACTGTGTGTGATGACAGAGACAGGAGACGACACGTTGACACTGTGTGTGATGACAGAGACAGGAGACGACACGTTGTCACTGTGTGATGACAGAGACAGGAGATGACATTTTCACACTGTGTGATGACAGACAGGAGACGACACGTTGACACTGTGTGATGACAGAGACAGGAGACGACACGTTGTCACTGTGTGATGACAGAGAGACAGGAGACGACACGTTGTCACTGTGTGATGACAGAGACAGGAGATGACATTTTCACACTGTGTGATGACAGACAGGAGGTGACACGTTGACACTGTGTGATGATGACAGGCAGGAGATGACACGATGACACTGTATGATGACAGAGACAGGAGATGACACGTTGACACTGTGTGTGATGACAGAGACGGGAGGTGACACGTTGACACTGTGTGATGACAGAGACAGGAGATTACACGTTGACACTGTGTGATGACAGGGACAGGAGGTGACACGTTGACACTGTGTGATGACAGAGACAGAAGGTGACACGTTGACACTGTGTGTAATGACAGAGACAGGAAGGTGACACGTTGACATTGTGTGATGACAGAGACAGAAGGTGACACGTTGACACTGTGTGTGATGACAGAGACAAGAGGTGACACGTTGACACTGTGTGATGACAGAGACAGAAGGTGACACGTTGACACTGTGTGATGACAGACAGGAGGTGACACGTTGTCACTGTATGATGACAGACAGGAGGTGACACATTGACACTGTATGATGACAGAGACAGGAGGTGACACGTTGACACTGTGCGATGACAGAGACAGAAAGTGTGACACGTTGACACTGTGTGATGACAGAGACAGGAGGCGACACGTTGACACTGTTTGATGACAGACAGGAGGTGACACGTTGACACTGTGTGATGACAGAGACAGGAGGTGACACGTTGACACTATGTGAT
>JADBJO010008599.1:27500-32500 GCA_016801955.1 Conus betulinus
TAGTTTGTTTTTCTCCATGACCTGAAATACATGTGTACGTATGTGTCTTTTGAGGGGTTTGGACAGAATAGATAGTAAGGATATAGATCTGAAATTATTTGGAACCAACAAATCATTTAATTTTGGAAGGGGGATCACTTTGGCGTTTTTGAACGCTTGAGAAAAGACATTAGTTTGAACGGATAAATTATATATGTGTGTAAGAGACTCGACAATGTAAGGTAGAGCGAGTTTGAGAAGAAATGCGGGTATGTTATCAGGACTCATAGATCTTTTGTTCTTTAACTGTGCTATGTGCATTCCTACTTCATGTATAGCAAGAAGGGAATTTTGATTGAGTTACTGGATCCACATTTTTGTTTGCAAAATGATATTGGGGAAGTCGGGCATGTATATTCATTTGGTGCTCTTGTAGTCTGTGAAGCTTGAGTAAGGATATCTGGTAATGACAGAAAGTGAGTATTAAATTTGTCCGGGTGATGTTTGTGCTTGAATTTTGTGAATCTGTACGCTTGTTGCGTACAATAGTGTGTATTGCCCTCCACATTGGCGCTGTGGATTTTGCATCCGTTATCATTTGACTGAAGTAGTCTCGTTTGGCTTTTTCAGCTTCGTTTGAGACAAAGTTTCTTTCTTATTCGTCAAACAAGTTTGCTGCCTAGAGTTGATCACGTAGAACCATTTCATGCAGCAATTCTGGTGTTAACCACGGGTTCATCTGCGGATGCCTAACTCTTTTTTGATGTAACGGCGCGTGTTTATTTATGATGGTGAGGAATGTTTGGTAGCAGAAGGACAGTGCATCATTGACGTCTGAGTAATTATAAGTAAGTTAATTAGGGAAATGTTTAAGTCATAGAGGTATGCTGTTTCATTAAACTTTTTGAAAGAGCGGTATTGGATGGTTGTGTGACCTTTGGGTGGTGGGTTTTGGGAGCCTTAAGGACCACATGCAGAAGACTGGACAGTGATGACTAATACCAGAATGTACCACTGAAACATCTAATATTGCAGATTGTTGTTTTGTATACATGATCAATAAGAGTCGCAGTTGTTTTAGTTATCCTTGTGTGGGTTTGTACTAACTGATGGAGTGCATTAAGTGACAGAGTAATTGTGCAAGCTGGTTGTTGTTTTAACATATCAATATTAAAGTCCCCTAACAGTAGTAAATTTGAATGTTTGTGACAGATCCGATCCATCATTTGTATAAAGTTGTCATACCATTCGTATGTGGAAGATGGGAGTCTATGGCGGTGATTTTGGAGTCTTTTATTTCAATCCAGATACATTCGACAGTAGTAGTTTCAAGATCAGTTCTGCGTCAGGTAATGTTGGCAGTTGATTGATGAATGTATACGGCAAGGCCAGTATGTTGGGGTTGATCACTGTCGCGTCGTTCTATGTTGCAGTCAGGAATGCTAATAAGATTATCTGTGATGCGAGAGTCTAGCCTTGTTTCACTTACACCAAATACTTGTACTGGATGGGTGACTGTTTTAAGAGTGATGAGATTTCATGGACCTTATTCAATAAATGACAGACATTGAGATGTAGTCCTGGAATAGCGGGATTATGGGAAGACATGGGTAGTAAGGGAACAGTGACACAAATCGACGAGGAAGACAGTTTTCACAAAAAAAAAAAAAAAAAAAAAAAAGACAGAGAGAACTATAGATCAATAGACTAGAATACAGGTGAGAACAGTAGCGTTTGTGGATAACGCACAATGATGACAAACGCAGAGAAAGAAAGGTTCACTATTATGCCTAAAGACAGATAACAGAATGTATCTTTAGAAAATTCAATAAGCCAGTAAAAACAATAAACAACAAAAAAGAGTAATGGTTGAAGCACGATGTTGAACAAATAGAAAGGAAGATAAACAAAGTATTAAGCTTAAAGCAATGAATGACGATAACACAAAAGAATAAATGTTTACAGCCGTGCAAAGAAAGAGGATGCTATGAACACAATCCACTTTAGAGCAGACTTAAAGAGTGTAGATTAAGAAAAGGAAAAAAAAAAACAATCAGAAAAAAAAAGTTGTGTGTGTGTGTGTGTGTGTGTGTGTGTGTGTGTTTATATGATTTCACGAACAATCTGTGGCGGTGAGAAAGTAGTCCGGGTCCCAATGTCAGGTTGGCCCAAAGTTTCTTCTCAGTCCGCCAAACGACAGCACCTGCACGAGCCGTCTACCTCACTTCAAAGTTTGCGATGTCAGCCTAAAATGACAACTATCTTCACACGCTGGTAGAAATAAAGTGTAGAGCAATTAACACAATCGATGTTCTGAGCGCAAACAAAAACGGATAAAAAGGGGAGAGAGGGCGAGTGAGGGATGATATTTGACAGCATGGAACTTGATCGTGCTAAGTAGGCTATATCGAGAGGCAGTACTGAAATGGATGTGCGCATAGACGAAAGAGATGATTCGGTTGATGGGGTCGAGAGAGTCATGAAGACGATGTAGCCGAGGAACTGAATGGACTGAGGCGGAGACGCCCTCGTCTTTCCAAAAGGCGCGCGCGCGCGCGCGAGAGAGAGAGAGTGTGTGTGTGTGTGTGTGAACAGCCTACAACAAAACGCTGTTGGGACCTGTCACATGATCAGGCTTCATTGTACCTGACTACGCGCACACAGTTGACGGGCAAGTCCCTCCGCCCCCCCCCTCCCCCTTCCCTCTCTTTTCTTCTTCTCCTCCCCTCCACCACTCACCCCGCTTCCCCCTTTCTCCCCACGCCGCCCCCTACCTCTCCCTTCACCCGCATAGACCTGTTTTGTCCTGAGAGAAGGAAGGAAGGAGGAACGGGGTAGTAGTGAAAGGAGCCCCTTCCTGCCCCCCTGTTCCCTCCCGTGGAGGGTGGGGCTTGTCGCTCTCCGCTGGGCCTAGTGAGCTGTGTCAGTGTAGTCTGCAGTCTAGTGCTGTGACGGTCGACACACCGCGCTGTGGTCGTCGCTGGGAGCTGGACGTGATTCCCAATTGGCTTTGAACGAACTGTCTTCACACACCGTCCACACACGGCGTTCCTTTGAGCGCGGAGCATAGTGCTACGACCCACGTTGGTGTTGTTTGTCAGTTGCTGGCCCATTTTCGTGCAGTCCAAGGGAAGTGGGTAGAACTGTTCAGGAAGGACATAAGCCGCGACCAAACATTGACGAGCGTTGAAGAATACCTGAGGCGAAGGCATGCCGACACACTGACAGACATCGATACTGAAGTGAACGCCGTGAACTGCGATCCTTGAAACAGGTGAGAGAGGGACAAGGCAGGTAGGAGACACACAGTCTTTGACCTCTTATCCCCCACCCCCTCCCCATCACCCTCGAACCTAGCCCGAAAAGGACATCCTTGTTGTGTGAGACCGAGGAGCTTTCACAAGGGACTGGATGCCTGATGCTGTTACACAAACACTTTGTGAATAATATACTGTGCTGACAGTGCCGGCTGTCACGCGGAGGAGGGGTGGGGGGGGGGGGGGGGGGGGGGAGAAAGAGTCCGCCGCCCGACCATCCAATCCACAGGACACAGAGTGGAATTACTTGTCAGTCCTGAAAATGGGAAGCAGCACTTGCACAAAATCGATCCGCATCCGTTGGCTTGTTTTCGTCGTTTGCATGCCCTTGTCACATCATAGAATGACTGTTCACCAAAGTACTCTCGGGAGTATTTCTGTACTTGTGGCCGATAGATCTATTCCCCAGGTGTAAAATCAAAACGACTCCCCACAATATGAAATGACTCCATTAAAAAAAAAAAAAAAAAAAAACCGTACAGGGTTGGTATAGCTGAAAGCGCTGAATCTGGTGTTAAACTCAGATTTTACATGGAAGGTGGTTTGGGTCAAGACAGAGAATTATGCCCCGTCTGTGACAGAATGACACCTTGGAGTACTTTGAAGACAGATCCAACACTACTCCCGGGAGTCAATCTGTTTTGTCCTGGGAACTACTCCCTTTCAGAAGGGGGGGGGGGGTGGCGGGTATCTGTAATATGCACAGAATCAATCCTGGGAGTAGTTCTGTGACAATTACCTTCAGATAGAATGACTTTCAGGGGATTGGACGTGGAAGAGAGGGTCACTCTGGTTTAAGTCAGAATACCCCCACCCGTCCCCTCGTTTATTAATTCAATGGTAGTGCAGTTACACAAACACACACACACACACACACACGCACACACACGCACACACGCACGCACCCACACAGACACACACACGGACACACACACACCACACACACACAGAGGCACGCACGCACGTACACACACACACACACACACACACACACACACACACACACACACACACACACACACACACTCACACACACACACACACACACACACACACACACACACACACACACACACAAGCGCGCTCATATGCGTGCGCATATGCTCACTTGCCCTCGCACGCACGCACGCACGCACACGCACACACACACACACACACACACACACACACACACACACACACACACACACACACGCTTGCTGGCGCGTTTCCATATGCGTGCGCGCTGACATGTTATGTGCTTGGAAGATATGCGTGCTCTCTCACAACAACACATCGCAAAATACACAGTCCCGTGCACAGACACAAATACACACACAGAGTACACAGCCCCACACAGACACAACTACACACCACAAAGTACACAGACTCACACAGACACAGCTATACACCACAGAGTACACAGACCCACACAAATACAATCACAGAACGCAAAGTACACAGCCAGACACAAACACACACACAGCAAAGTACACAGACCCACACAAATACAATCACAGAACGCAAAGTACACAGCCAGACACAAACACACACACAGCAAAGTACACAGACCCACACAAATACAATCACAGAACGCAAAGTACACAGCCAGACACAAACACACACAGCAAAGTACACAGACCCACACAGACACAGCTATACACCACAAAGTACACAGTCCCCACACAGACACAACTACACACCACAAAGTACACAGTTCCACAC
>JADBJO010008599.1:40000-45000 GCA_016801955.1 Conus betulinus
CTAGTAGGTACCCCGACTTCTGAGTGGGAAATCACCATGGGTTATCTGTCTTGTTGGTAGGGTAGCATCTATTAGGTACGACTTCTGAGAGAGGAACTCACCGACTCAGCACTTTAAATATAACCTCTGGTGAAAATAAACGGAGCAGAATTAATTTTCCCCCATGTGTCCGTGACTTATTTCAACAACAAACACAAATCATTGTCGGTATTTTCTCTCTGTTTTGGTTGTAGTTGTGGTTTTAATAATCAATCCAATGAAGATCATTTTAATTAAAAAATCTTTGAAATTAGAACTGAATTGTCAGAGATGTCTGAAGAAAAGGAAAATGTTCTTAATTAGTTCAGGTTAACTCATCTTTGAAGCAGTTGAGGACATGTGTCTCTGGGTCTTTGCGGCAGTCTTCTCGGTCGAGTTGGACGACGGTCCGATACTGAAGGATCAGACTCGCTGCAGGAACAGAAGCGGCTGTGGTGTGCCCGTGCCACTGACAGGCAGCAGGCTGCAGGTACGCTGAGACTGCCAGACGACTGGGACGACTCTTATCATGCTGATGTTTGTGTCGGCTCAGGCGGCACAAATGGAGCTGAACGAAAATCCATCATTGGTATAGTCGTATCTGTAGTCGTATCCACGAGGCACTTCATCTTCAATCCTTTCATCTTAGTTATTAATTCATCCCTCCGCTGTCAGTCCTGCGCGCTGTGGTCTGGCAGCTCAGCAGATGTGGTGTAGCGTGTATGGACTTGCCGCATGCAGTGACACCTTGACGAAACGAACTGAAACCATCACTAACAATGGCGGCACAGCTTGAGCACTCCCTTGGACGTCCGTCGTGGCTTTCAGTCATTAACACGTGTTGTCAGTGTTCCGCTGTCAGGCAGCCTGATCCGGTGTGACACACGTCACTTGCACAAGACGCCGCTGTCCATGTAGGACCAGTTCTACATGTACTGAGAAACATTCGCCACGTAGCTCCTGACGTCAGCGTGATCATGGTCAGCTCCTGACGTCAGCGTGATCATGGTTCAGCTCCTGATGTCAGCATGATCTTGGTTCAGCTCCTGATGCCAGCGTGATCATGGTTCAGCTCCTGATGTCAGCGTGATCATGGTTCAGCTCCTGATGTCAGCATGATCTTGGTTCAGCTCCTGATGTCAGCATGATCAGGTTCAGCTCCTGATGTCAGCGTGATCATGGTTCAGCTCCTGATGTAAAGTCTGGGCCACCAGTCTCTCCACTGAGGGCTGAACCAGACCCAGACTTGTCTGACCCTTCGTGTTGACCAGCACTCAGCAGGAGACATCCCTGTCACTGTGTGAGGAGTGCCCCTCATCGTGGACAACCTTGTGGCAGTGTGAGGAGTGCCCCTCACCGTCTTGTGGCAGTGTGAGGAGTGCCCCTTGTGGACAACCTTGTGGCAGTGTGAGGAGTGCCTCCTCATGGCAGTGTGAGGAGTGATCAACCTTGTGGCAGTGTGAGGAGTGCCCCTCATCGTGGACAACCTTGTGGCTGTGTGAGGAGTGCCCCCTCACCTTGTGGCGTGGACAACAACCTTGTGGCAGTGTGAGGAGGAGTGCCCCTCACCGTGGACGTGGACAACCTTGTGGGCTGTGTGAGGAGTGCCCCTCATCGTGGACAACCTTGTGGCTGTGTGAGGAATGACCCAACACATGGACAAGATATAAGCGAGTGTCATGGAGCCTGCAGTCACCGTCCTCCAGTTTTGGTTCAGAGTTGGCACAGCCCGTTCATCCAGCCCCGTGGTATCTGTGTGCCAGGTCGCTGACCTCCTGTGTTTCATATTGTTCTTCTGCATGGACATTTCGGATTCTCCACTGGGAAACAGGCGCCACTGTCCAACACCAGCAACTCCGGCAGTCTGCCGCATTGTCTGGATAGTGGCTGAGGATTTACTTGAACTCACGGGGTCAACATCAGTCCACATGGAGAGAGCGTCAAGAATCACCAAAAATATCTTCCTAAACAAGACGTGCATTCGCCTCCACGGCTGATTCGGCCACTTCCAGGGGTGGAGAGGGACAGCCCATGGCCTGTTCTGAGGCACGACATAGTGGGCAATGGCATCACTGTCCATGTTTGGCTACCAGACGTATAATCTCGTCAAGGCCTTCAATCCTGGGGGCGTGGTTCATGCAGACGTACCAGCAAGTGTCTTGGGGAGGAACCACCGCATAACGACAGCCGTCCGTAATGCACAGTTCTGTCTTTCTGGTCTAACATGGACAAAAGTGTTAGTCATTGATGTTGTCTGGGCAACCTGTCGTTATGTCACCCTTGACTGTGGACATCACGGGATCTCTGCTACTCCACAATCAGGTCTGCTGTGCAGTGACCGGCATCGTGTCAGTCTGCTTCATGAGCGAACAAGTCTCCCCAGGCAGTGCTTATTGAGTATCTGTGGTGCCTACTGGCAATCCGCTTAGTTCATCAGCATTACTGTTCGTTCCCTTCTTCAGCTTGAAAGACAGAGGATTAGCGTCCATTTCGGAATTGGGGCCACTGTCATGGCTGGTGTTTGCTTGTTCTCTCGGAATAAACTGAGCTATAGTTTGTGATCAGAGCGGATCTCGAAGTTTTTGTCGGTAGAGAGGCTGGCGGCATTTTGGGAGGCCAAGGCATCTTTGTGCCCCTGACTGTAATTGTGTTCAACGCTGTTCAGGGTGTGTGACGTCAACACCACAGGCCTCTCACCACCGTCCTCCATCCTGACAGAGATCACCGCTCCAACACTGGCTGGAAGCGTCACAGCAGAGAGATGAGGTCCTTTGGAACCGTTCTGAACCAACACTTGAGGTGACTGCAGCAGCTTCTGGGCTTCAGTCCACGCATGTTCCCTCTTCACTCGTCCTTCCGCAGTACAGAATCCAAGGGAGCTAACGCTGTCGACAGGTTGGAATGAAGCGGGAATAGTAATTAACCATCCCCTTGAATGCTTGCAGCTGTTTTACATTTGTTGTCCCGGATAGCCTGCACTTTTTCAGGCACAGGTTGAGCCCCAGTCTGATCTGTCTTCAGGCCATGATAACTCACCCCTGTCTCTGGAGACCTACTTCTGGGTTTTTCAGCTCGCCCAGTCTCCTAGAGTCGCAGCGCGCGCGCTCAAAGTGTTCACGTGTCTTCTCGGCGTTGATATGTTGTCGGTGCGTATGTTCAAATTCGAAATACCTCTCAGCAGACTGTCCATACTGCGTTGAAATTCAGTTCATGTTGCTCATGGCCCAGGCGACCACAGAAGGCCATACATTAGTGCTGTGATCCGTTGAAAAATGGCCGGAGCAGAAGACACACCATAAGGCAAACAGTTGTAGCGATAGAGGCCCTAGTGTGTGTTGATGTTGGTGTAGTCTTTTGATCCCTCTTCAAGTTCCAGCTGTTAGTACCTCCGACCATCCTAGAGGCCGCATTCACTGTCACCCTGTGATCACCACAAATACAACCAATCATTTTGGCGTCACAACAGTGACAATCAGCGCCGTCCTGTCGCCAAACTGGATGTATTCAATGTCCCTTCTGCTTCCATCTGATCTTGTTCTTGGCTGCCTTGTCCACGAATTCGAAAGGGACTGGACATGGCTTCAAGTAGCGAAGCTGCGCAGAAAGCCCACTTGATCTCAGCCAGGACTTCTGTGGTTTCTTTTGAAAGGTGGACAGGGCAGTTTCCTCCATGTTGTAAATCGTTGTGGCCTTCAGTCCGTGTTTGTCAATGACTTTTTCAAGCAAGTCAAAGTCCCGTCCATCATTCCTTCTTTTGAAATCCGGAGTCTCGCCGGTAAAGTTGCCCGGGGCATTTCCTGCATGTTGTATGCGTCAATTAAAGACGTGAAGGAGACAAATTTCAGCAAGATTGTAAGCCAGTGACATCACCATAGTCCTGGTAAAAATCAAAAGAATCCTCTCATCGTCAAATACTTGGGTCACCAGTTCTTTCTCTGGAATAGATGAAGTGTAGGAGCCCTGCCTATATGTACTGTGCTAATCAGAACATAGTCATTCTGTCCATCAAGGCGTGGTTTAAGCGTGGAGACAGGCACGTCACAGCATCAGGCAACACAGCGCAGACCCTTGTAGCCGTTCCTGATAGCTGACAAGCATGTCCCATGTCCTCTGGCATCCCCCATGTCCTCTGGCACCCACGTACCTCTGTCAAAAGAAAGCAATGAATACGTATGTACAATAATGATGATGGATGATCGCTGTAGGGGAAATCAGGGAAAAGGCAATGTTTCTCCACTGCTGACAGTGGCACACACTGTCTTCACAGCATCCAGAGTGCTTTCTTAGCAATGCCTTAATCATGGCACACACTGGCTTCACAGCATTCACAGTGCTTTCTTAGCAATGCCTTAATCATGGCACACACTGGCTTCACAGCATTCACAGTGCTTTCTTAGCAATGCCTTGATCATGGCACACACTGTCTTCACAGCATTCACAGTGCTTTCTTAGCAATGCCTTAATGGCACACACTGTCTTCACAGCATTCACAGTGCTTTCTTAGCAATGCCTTAATCATGGGCACACACTGACTTCACAGTATTCACAGTGCTTTCTTAGCAATGCCTTAATGGCACACACTGTCTTCACAGCATTCACAGTGCTTTCTTAGCAATGCCTTAATGGCACACACTGTCTTCACAGCATTCACAGTGCTTTCTTAGCAATGCCTTAATGGCACACACTGACTTCAGTATTCACAGTGCTTTCTTAGCAATGCCTTAATCATGGGACACACTGACTTCACAGCATTCACAGTGCTTTCTTAGCAATGCCTTAATGGCACACACTGTCTTCACAGCATTCACAGTGCTTTCTTAGCAATGCCTTAATGGCACACACTGTCTTCACAGCATTCACAGTGCTTTCTTAGCAATGCCTTAATGGCACACACTGACTTCACAGCATTCACAGTGCTTTCTTAGCAATGCCCTTAATCATGGGACACACTGACTTCACAGCATTCACAGTGCTTTCTTAGC
>JADBJO010008599.1:50000-52500 GCA_016801955.1 Conus betulinus
GCGCACGCGCGCGCTCTTGTGTGTGTGTGTATGTGTGTGTATGAGTGTATGTGTGTGTGTGTGTGTGTGTGTGTGTGTGTGTGTGTGTGTGTGTGTGTGTTATTCATCCCTTGCAAATGGTTGAAAAACGAGAGTATAATCTGTGTTTTTATGCCTTTTTTCATGAAATACTGGCTCGCGAGCATACACACACACACACACACACACACACACACACACACACACACACACACACACACACACACACACACACACACACACACACACACACGCACGCACACAAACACACACACGCACGCACGCACGCACGCACACGTGCTTGCGCGCGCGCGCACACACACGCACACACACACACACACGCACACGCACACGCACACGCACACATGGTATACGCATGGATTTCGTTTGTTGCATGACCAATGTTGGTTTGACGTACTTGAGTCATGGCGGTAGGAACTGCGCAGTATATTTCAGCATTTATCCTGTGATTTTCATACAGATAAATTTGTGTTCATATGTCTCAGAGAGCCACTGTCCCTGATAAGAGGAAGGGAAAGAGAAAGACTGAAGTGTTATGAGAGAGGGAAATAGCAGATGTGACAATGGTAGGGCGATGATGCATTTTGTGTCCATTGTGTATTCTGAGACAAGGATGACCGGTCCTGAATGTATTGATGCAGGCACTAATTATTAGTACAACCTTCAGCTTCAGGTGGTTGTCACGGAATCAGGTGATCCGTTCACCTTAATTCCATACACTCCCAGAAGGATGTCCACTCGCGCTTCTACAAACAGGTTGTTGGGGGTCAGGTTATAGTTAAGCAGGTTTGTTAGCTGTAGGAAAGGTGTGGCTTTGTCAGGAAGGGCTCGGCCTAAAGAGGGCTTTACCAGTTAGCTAATGTTAGACAGGGCCAGCAGGTTGAAGTGTCCATTATGAATGCCCGTGAAGGGAGCACCCGAGTGATGTTCAGTGAACAGGTCCTGGCAAGGGTGGAAAGACGTGGCGAAAAAAGGGAAGGGGGGGGGGGGGGGGGGGGAGAGAGAGAGAGAGAGAGAGAGAGAGAGAGAGAGAGAGAGAGGGGTGGAGAGAGAGAGAGAGAGAGAGGGGGGGGGAAAGGCGCCAGGATCTTGACGAGAGAGGGGTGCGCATGCTGGAGGTGGAAGATTTGAACACAGGGTCCCAGTGCCACAGGAGGGAGAGAGGAGGCGTGGCACCGCCCCCAGGCTAGGACTAAAAGGAGCGAAGTGACATAATAAAGAGGACAGGGGAGATCTGTGTACAATGATGTAGAACTGAAAGCAGCAGATGAGGAGAGAGAGAAACCATGGGGGAGAGACGTGCAGGGGACTGAGTGACTGTGGTGGAGATGTTGATTCTGTCAGTGGATAGGGGCGCTATACTGCGCCGGAAAAGGGCCTCTGAAACCTGCTCCAGAGAAGGACCTAGACCCAACACATGTCATTGGGGACATTCGTCCGTCTGAGGACAAAACTGTGTGGTGAAGTGGCAAAGAAAATGAAAGTAAGTCCACCCCAAGTCTGAAGATAACATCCCACAAATGAAAATAACCACAGCCCAGTCTGAAGACAACGTCCCACAAATGAAAATAACCACAGCCCTGTCTGAAGACAACGTCCCACAAATGAAAATAACCACAGCCCAGTCTGAAGACAACGTCCCACAAATGAAAAAAACCACGGCCTAGTCTGAAGACAACGTCCCACAAATGAAAATAACCACAGCCCAGTCTGAAGACAATGTCCCACAAATGAAAATAACCACAGCCCAGTCTGAAGACAATGTCCCACAAATGAAAAATAACCACGGCCTAGTCTGAAGACAATGCCTTACAAACGAAAATAACTCTAGCCCAGTCTGAAGACAGCGTTCCACATTATTCTTCAATCAGAAGGGAATAAGATGAACATCCATTATACCCAACTCAGCTCTTTATGCACACGGAGATTTAAAGCCTGACCTGTCATCCTTTGATCGTCAAAACAACCTTCAGGATCCGGTGCAGTTTCATAATGTTCTGAAACATGGCGCACGCTGTCCTTCACCATAACAGTATCACTGCGTACAATGGTCATGCGACTTTCCACCGACCATCGTCTGAGACAATCTTATCTCCCAGTGCTGATTTTCTGCCAGTCCCTTTCCTGCACTGCTGGTTACTGTGCAGCACGATGTTTGACCGTCCCTGGTGCTGGGAGACTGTGGCACACAGCGGCACAAGTAGTGTGTCAACTCTTACAGGGAATCTCCTCCTCCGGTGTGCCACGTGTCGTCCCGTTCCTTGGTGAGATGTACTGCCCCTTTCTTGCATCATGAAAGGATATTATGCCATGATTAGACAGGTAGAGACAGTTTATTGATATAACTCCGATTTCGGTTTTTGTTTTGTTTTTGGTTATACACATAGAGACAGTTCATTGATAGAACACCGATGTTTTTTGTTTTGGTTATACACACATAGAGACAGTTCATTGGTATGAC